>CABHPQ010000799.1:0-32637 GCA_902168405.1 Peromyscus aztecus | reverse complement strand
AAAAAAAAAAAAAAAAAAAAAAAAAAAAGAAAATCCTACTATTAAACCCACAGACCATCAGCACCTGCCTTGAAGAGTCTAGAACTACAGGATGAACTAATGGCTGAGTGGAACACTTTTTTTGGTGGTAAAATACACCCAATGAGAATGTTACCATTGCACATGAAATATCACTGAACTGAACAATATAAAAGGTTAACTTGATGTGAATTTTACCTTGATAATAAGAAAAATAGCCTTAAAAACTTACTGTTTTAGGGGCTAAAGAGACGGCTCAGCAGTTATGAGAACTGGCGCTCCTTCAGAGGACTTGAGGTGAGTTCCCAGCACCCACATGTATCTCACAGCTGTTTGTATCTACAGTTCTGAGGGATCTAGCTCCCTCTACTGGCCTTTGTGGGTAACAGGCACATATGTAGTACATATACATATATGCAGGCAAAACATGAATACACATAAAATTTAAAAAAATTAATACCATTTAAAAATTTTACCATTAAAATTTTTTTAATTTACCATTTTAACCATTAAAACATACAATTGAGGAAATAACAGCCAGACCTGGTGGCATAGGCCTATAATCCCAGATATTTGGGAGTTGAGACAAGGACCAGAGGTTGAAGCTCAGCATGAGCAACTTAGTGAAACCCTCTCAGCATGAAAAGTAACAGGAGGCCAGTGATGGCGCAGTGGGTAAAAGCACTTGCCACCAAGGCTGATAACCTGAGTTCAGACTCAGGGGTCTGAACAGTGGGAAGAGGGAACTGGTCTCCAGATGTGTGCTGTGCATCAGCACTCTCCTAAGTAAAATAATTTTGGGGGGAGGGGAGTAAAAAGAGGGCTAGGAAAGCAGCTCTGTGGTAGAGCTCTTACCTGGCATGTTTGTGGCCCTAGGTTCAATCTGCAGTACCACAAAGGCCATCACCAACCACAAAGCCGATATATTTGTAACGTTGCCAACCATCACCCCTAGCTAGAGCCAGAATGTTTTGTCACCTTCTAGAAAACCTCATGCCCACTCAGAAGTGACTCCTTGTTTACCACTGTCCTCAGCCCCTGGCCACCACTGGTCTTTATGCTTCTGTGGCTTTGTTTATTCAGGCCATTTTGCAAGAATGAGGTTATATAATTTGCAGTTTTGTGAACGGCTCATTTCTATCCTTAAGGTACATCCAACGCACTCCATTCCTTTTGTGTGGACTGTTACAGTCTGAACCTGAACTATCCCCTTCAGGCTCATGAACTGTCCCCCTCAGGCTTATGGGATTTTGAGTGCTTGCTCCCCATCTGTGGTGGTGCTGAAGGACCTGGAACCTTTCAGATCTAGAACCTGGCTGCTGGAAGTAGGTCAGTGGGTTAGACTCAAGAAGGTGACACAGGACCCTGGCTCCAGCCACGTGCTCTCTGTATCCTGCTTCACCAAGATGTGAACAACATCACTTTTTGCCACCATAAATATATTCATCATGCCTCCCCTGCCTGATGGGCTGAGACCCCGTGAAACATGAGCCAAAAAGCAAGCCTTTCCCCCTTCAGCTGTCTGTCAGGTAATTTTGTTGTATGGATGCAAGCATAATGCATACATGGACAATAAGGTCTCATTGCTTGGACGTACACAGCACCTGGACAGGCTAGAGACATGGAGCCTATGAGGCCTGCAGGTCAAGGGAGACCCCAGCTTCAGCTTTTATCAGGCTGTGACCTTGATCAAGTTACCAGAGCTGGGTGCCTCTGTTTCTTCATTTTCAAAATGTAAATTTTCAGTGAGCGGTGTCCCAGACAGGCAATGAAGTGTGGACAAGAATTCCTGAAGGATGTGTCTGCAAAGGCCTATTGATTAAAACTTCTGAAGACTGGAGTTTGGAATGTTGCAGGGCATAGCCCAAGTACAATTTACAGTGGGCTGTCTTTAGCCCACTTAGCCATTCCTTGATCCCCCTTTGTGTTGGACCTAACATCCTAACTGCAGATAAAATCCTTTTGGAGACAGGCATGGTGGTGCACACCTTTAATCCCAGTACTTAGGAGGCAAAAGAAGGTGGATCTCTGAGTTTGAGGCCAGCCTGGTCTACAGAGCAAGTTCCAGGACAGCCAAGCCTACACAGAGAAACCCTTTCTGGAAAACAAAACAAAACAAAACAAACAACAAAACAAAACAAAAGCAAAAAGAAAACAACAACAACCCCTCCCCCGAGAGAGAGAGAGAGAGAGAGAGAGAGAGAGAGAGAGAGAGAGAGAGAAAACCTGAGGCCAATAGCTGAGATTTCCCCCTCACTTTGTTATAACCGCCTATTTAATGTTTCTACCAATGTAGTTAAACAACAACAACAACACCTTGATGGGGGGCTGGAGAGATGGTTAAGAGCACTGACTGCTCTTCCAGAGGTCCCGGGTTCAATTCCCAGCAACCACATAGTGGCTCTCAACCATCTGTAATGAGATCTGGTGCCCTCTTCTGGTGTGCAGGCATGCATGCAGACAGAATACTGTATACATACTAACTAACTAACTAACTAACTAACTAACTAACTAACTAACTAACTAACTAAGTCTTAAAAACAAAAAACACTTTGGTGGGGGCTGGAGAGATGGCTCAGCAGTTAAGAGCACTGGCTGCTCTTCCAGAGGTTCTGAGTTTGATTCCCAGCAACCACATGGTGGCTCACAACCATCTGTAGTGGGATCTGATGTCCTCTTCTGCCATAAAGGCACACATGCAGATAGAGCACTTATATATATATAAAATAAATAAATAAAATCTTTAAAAAAACTTGATTTATGACCTTCTGTGTTCTTTAGTTAAAAAAATCTTTACAAAACTTCTTCCATTGGGTCTGGAGAGGTGGCTCAGTGGTTAAGAGCACTGGTTGCTCTTCCAGAGGTCAAAGTTCAACTCTCAGCATCCACATGGTGGCTCCCAAT
Source organism: Peromyscus aztecus (assembly GCA_902168405.1). Taxonomy (NCBI): domain Eukaryota; kingdom Metazoa; phylum Chordata; class Mammalia; order Rodentia; family Cricetidae; genus Peromyscus; species Peromyscus aztecus. The sequence continues at coordinate 29,715 of CABHPQ010000799.1, read as the reverse complement.
GGTCTGATGCCCTCTGCAATCCTCTGCAGGTATCAGGCAGAGACGTGGGGCACAGACATGAAATTTGTATAACCCAAACTGTATTCCTAGGTTACAGTCACTCATGCTTGGCTCTAGAATAAACTATCTCTTATTCCCTTTGATGATAGAGTGTGTTTTGTGTTAACATAACAGGTTAGGTCATTTGCATGCGTGGTGAGAGCCCTGGCTTTGCCTTTTGTTTTTTCCGTGGAGCCCAGAGTCTCACACGTGTGCTAGCGTTTTACTATTCAGTTACAACCCTGAATCTTTGTAAAAACCAGCCATGGTTTTCTCCATCTGCTTCCATTTCCAGGCATGTTCTAGCAGCATCATTGTGGTTTGGCACTCATGTTCCAGAGTGTGATCCAGTACAGGGCCCGCTGTAAGTCAGGACCACTTTGCTAATCAGGATCTGATCACATCACAGGCTGAGCTCTCCTGACCTGGCAGGGAGCCCTGGGTCCTGTCAGCCTGCTGCCACTGTCTGCAGGGCTCTTAGCTGGGGAGACAGAAGCCAAATGCCTCCCAAAGATGCTCGAAAATTAGTTTAGCACTGTCTGCCAGATTCAGTGACTCAGAGGCGGTCAGGCAAGCCACAGCTCATTGGCCCTGAAGTTGGAACAAGAACAACGCTGTCATGAATGCAAATCAGGACAGGAGAGCTGGGAGGCAGGGCAGGCAAGGATCTGCAGCTTGCTTCTAGGGTCCTTTCCAGATGATTGACAGTTTAGATTATAGAGGAGTCAGAGACCCTCAGGCAGTGGGAGTATAAGGTCATTGGTGGAGATACTTACATCAATGGAGCGTCCTGTCCTAGCCACTTACTGTATGACCTTGGGTAGGTAGCTTAACTTCTCTGAGAGCTCCTCTCCTTGTCATTCAAAGGAGTGTGTGTAATAATAGTGACTGAGGTTGTCATGAGGATGAGTAAGATGGTGCACATAGTGCTAAGCTTAGTACTGAAGACATGTAGGAACGCAGGAGCAAAGGTAACACTGGGGCCTGCAAGCTCCCCTCCCTTCTGTCTTAATCAGGGCTTATCATTGCTGTGATGAAACATCATGACCCAAAGGAGTTCGGGGAGGACAGGCAGGGTTAATTTCATTTACACTTTCAGGTTACAGTCCATTTCTGAGGGAGGTCAGGGCATCAAACAGGGCAGGAATCTGGAGGCAGGAGCTGATGCAGAGGCCATAGAGGAGTGCTGCTTACTGGCTTGCTCCCCATGGCTTACTCAGCCTGCTTTCTTACAGAACCCAGGACCACCAGCCCAGGGGTGGCACCACCCACAATAGGCTGTGTCCTCCCGTATCAATCACTAATTAAGAAAATGCCCTACAGCTGGTTCTTATGGAGGCATTTTCTCAATTGAGCTTCCCTTTCAGATGACTCTAGGTTGTGTCAAGTTGACATGAAACCAGCCAGCACACCTTCTCCCTCTTCTTTCTCCCTTCTCCTCCTTTTCCTTCCCCACCCTTCTTCCCTTCGGTTCTCTTCCCTTTGCCACACACTTTGGTCACAAGATTTGGAGAACTCAGACTGGTCCTGAACTGGAAACATCTTTCCTTGATGGCCAGCTTTCAATTCAAGGTGCTAGGCAGGCTATGGGGAGAGAGAAGGTGCTGACAGCCTCACCCAGCTGTGAACCTTGCCAACTAAAATAACAACGCACCTGTCAAGACAAGCTCACTCGTACAACAGTGGCATGACGGTTGTGAGGGGTAACCAACCACTTTCTGATTGGGTTAAGACCCACTCAACAGGAAGGAGCTCATCCTGGTACTATACACCCGGCCAGGAACCTGTGGCTAGAGAGGTCATAGACCCTTGGAGAGAACCTACTACTATCATGCTGATATAGGATCCAGAAATCGTCTAAGTACTTACCCTCATCTGCATAGCTTAATCCAGCTCCCACCTTTCATTAGAGATGCTTCTTTCTGCAGTGGACCGAGGCAAGCCCAGAGGATCACAGATGATCCAAGTGCAGAAAAAAAGTGAGTCTCTGGATGGGGCACCTATTTACACCCCTCCCCATGAGGCTCAGGGAACAACATCATAGAACATGGGGAGGAAAGACAGTAGGAACCAGAAGTTGGGGAAGACAGCTGTACAACAGTGTCTTCCAGACACAACAGTCATTTGCATTCTGGAACTCTTGGGAACCATGGTTGCCTGCACAGGATCAATCTAGTCAATAATCCAGTATGGGTGTTGGGGGTCCCCCAAGGCCCTGCTCCCCATTGGGAAGCTGCAGGCAGTTGAAGCTGGAAGGGGAGACAAAATCAGTTCAGGGGTGAGACCTCTGCTAGATTGCTCACACAGTGAACAGCTGTGTGTGTGTGTGTGTGTGTGTGTGTGTGTGTGTGTGTGTGTGTGTAAGTAACACTATTTGGATCCTATAGGTTATATACACCTACATATATAGACATGAAATTGGGAGGAGGATGTTGAAGGAGGGACCCTGAAGGAGTTAGAGATAGAGGGAGTGAAGGGTGGATTTGATAAAAATAAAATGCATTCATGTATGAAAGGGAAATTTTTTTTAAAAATGTACCTGAGGCCACGAAGTGAGTGTGGGTGTGGAATTAGAGGATAGCTATTGGACTCAAGTCAGTACTGTTCCTCCTGATCTTCAGGTCTACTGGAGTCAGAAACTATATAAATAAGGCAGAGGGAGCCTGAAGAAAAACATCTGGGGTTAACCACATGGCCTTCACATGTACACACACATTCGCACACACATGACTTTTAATTTCTTTTTTTTGAGAATAGGTCTCTCTACATAGTTCTGGTTGTCCTGGAACTCACTATGTCGACCAGGCTTCCCTTGAACTCACCGAGATCCACCTGCCTCTGCCTCCTGAGTGCTGGGGCTAAAGTCATGGGCCACCACACCCAGCCACACAATTTAAAAAAAATCCAGGGACTGAGGATGTAGCTCAGAGGTAGAGTGCTTGCCTCGAATGCCTAAATTCCTGGGTTTGATCCCCAGCAGCACAAAACAAACCCTACCCTGCCCAAAACAAAACATCACAAAAACTCAGCAAGGCAGGAAGATGGTGGCTAGCAGAGAATGGAGGAGCGCACATGAGCAATGATTTGGGAGACTGAGAAGTGGTGGAGACCCATGCACAGCATTGGGGCTGTGTTTAACATTTTCAACCAACACTTAAAGTGGTCATGATGGCAAATACATTCAGTGTTCTTATTACCATTAAAAACTATGATTATCTAGCCAAAATGTCAGATGTCAAAAATTTAATCTCGGTCTATGTAAATGCCAAATGTACTATTTGTCTATGTGAATTCATTCTCCAATAAACAGAAGTGTATTTTAAAAACTGTGCGAGTCCTAGATTCTGTATTTTCAAACTGCCTAGGCGTGATCTCAAAGGAAGCTTTATATATGATATCTATAAAATACCTCATAGCTGGACCTGGTGGTACAGGCCTGTGTTCCGAGTTACTGGGGAGGCCAAAGCAAGATCACAAGTTCAAAGCCAGCCTTGGCTACAGAGGGAATTCAAGGCCAGCCTGGGCTGCAGAGGGAGTTCAAATCAAAGTTGGGCAATTTAGTGAGACTTCATCTTAAAGAAAAAGTGAAAAAAAGAGATCTGGGGTGCAGCTCAGTGGAGTGGAGGATGCACAGAGGTCCTTGTGTTCACAGGTAAGTAAGTGTTAGGGGAACCAGAAGTTGTCTCTCCAAGGGGAGAGACATATGACCTGTTTTCTGCCCAGAAACATGGGAATGGATGTGGTTAAGAGCCTGGTGACCTCTGTGCCACCTGTGTGGCAGAGACCACACCAGATCCTCCCCCCAGCCCCTTATTGTGAGGTTGTCAGTCTATAGAATGCATCTTTATGAAAGATGTCTGTACCGTACAAGGAGTTTTGATGTAGTCATGTCTTAAGCTTTATTGTGCACATGGGATTGAGTTAATTGCCCCCTTTGAGCCCTGAGGCTGAAACTGATTAATATCTAGTTCCAGTGTGTGACTGGGCCAGGTGCTCTGTAGCCTGGAGCTGGAAATCCATCGTGGGTGGTGGGTACCTTAGATTCTACTTGAGGAGCACTTCCTGGGAGGAGGAGGAGGACTCTGAGAATGGGCTTTCCAATAAGGCAGAAGCCTGCCCAAGGTGACTCAGGTCAGTCATATATACGTCTCTTCTGGAAACTGGAGTGCTCACAGCAAGCATGAATGAAGGGCAGATGCTGAGGCACCAGGCTCGTGGAACCCAGCAGCACAGTTAATCCAGTCCCTGGACCCAGCCACTCTTCGATTTTGAAATAAGTGACACAAGTCAGTAAGTTCCCCGCACTTTTGCAGAAGCCAGTTTAAATGTCATCGTAAACAAAAAGCGTCACACAGCTCATCGAAGCCAGGTGACATGTCAACACTGAGGCCAGCACTTCCTCCACTGCACACAGGAAAGGGCTGAGCCATGTCCTAAACATACGCTGTGTGTCCCCCAGACTTCAAGTGCAGGTGACTGAGTGGAGACCACGTGACACCTGAGTGGACAGCCACAGCCTCCCATCACTGCTGGGAGGACGGAGGAGTCGCAGCCTGCTCAGCGAGGCTAGGTTCCTGGACCTTCATTCCCCCAGTGTCAGTTCCAGGGTGCCCCACCCCCCAAATGGCAGACAAAATGCTGCTGACAGTGTCCTAAATGACAGCCTGGGCTCAGCTCAGGCTGGACTCTGACCGGGTTAACCACCAGGGTTACCACCAGGTAAACAAGAATCCAAACTCAGCATTCCTCAGAAATCTAGTGAAGGGGGTTTCTGTTTGTCAGGAAAAGCCATTACTTCCCTTATCCACCCCCAATGGTCAACTAACTACCTTGGACAAAGGTCATCTAGTTCCTCATTAACCCAAACAGCCTGCAGCAGATCAAAGCCCTTCTGCTGAATCCCAGGCTGCTCTGGCTCACACCTCTTCTTCATTGGTGACTGTCCCCATAAAACTGACAAGGCTTTGCCCACTGCCTACTGTTCTCTGCCCCCCCTGAGAAACAGCCCAGAAGTTTGATTCCCTAAATAAACTGTCTTCCTACCCACAGTGTGGTCTAGTTTTAGTGGTTTCGCTGAGCCTTTGCTTATATCCAGGATCTCAGGAAAATTTCATAAATGGGCACCTGCTCTTTCTTCAGGAGATGGTTTTTTTGTGTGTAAAGAGACCAATGCAGCTGAGTCAGGTCTGGAAATTGCATGGGCTGACATACTCAGAAATGACTTGTGGGCAAACGCCAGAGTGGCAAATGTCCCTGGGCTGATGACATGGCAGTAAGAAAATGCTTTCCCATTCCTCAATCTGCTACCCAAACAAAGCCTGTCGGGTATTTTCTAAAGATCTTAGAAGAAATGGGATGGTGTTGCTCTATCTTGTTAGTATGAAGATTTGACTGTTAGATACAAGACTCAAAATTACAGTGTGTGGGGGGGGTTGTGGTAGGAGACAGCTTGATTGACTTAGCGTCTTCTGCTCAAGTATGAGGACCTACCTGAGTCTGGCTCCTGTGGAAAAGCTGGGTGCAGTGGTGGGCGCTTGTAATTCCACTGATGGGGAAATGGAGACAGATGGATCCCTGGAACTCATTGGCTAGGTAGTTTAGCTGAATGGATGAGCCCCAGGTTTCTTGAGAGACCCCACCTCAAAAAATAAGATGGAGGGGCCAGCAGGACAGCTTAGGGGTAAAGGCATCTGCCACCAAGCCCGACAACCCGAGTTGAATTCTAGGAAACCACACGGGGAATGAAGGAGAGTAACTCTTTAAGTTGTCTTCCACCCCCACACATATAGCACACGCTTCTCCCTCTAAAACCAATAAAGATTTAATTAAAAATTTGAAGAAGAAAAACCAAGTGAATGATAGAGACACTGGATGTCATCAACTTTTGGCATTTACAAATGTACATGCACCCAAACACACGCATGAACACACACAATAAATAATGATTATAATACTTAATTTTTTTTTTGGTTTTTGGTTTTTGGAGACAGGGTTTCTCTGTGCAGCTTTGCGCCTTTCCTGGAACTCACTCTGTAGCCCAGGCTGGCCTCGAACTCACAGAGATCCGCCTGCCTCTGCCTCCCGAGTGCTGGGATTAAAGGCGTGTGCCACCACCGCCCGGCTTATAATACTTAATATTAACAAGATGAAAGTTTGTTTCTCTCCTCCATGAAAGCTGCTGGCCTGCCAGCTCCACTTGTGACGTCATCAGAAGGTCAGGCTCTCTCCAGGCTGCTGTTCTGCTGAGCCAGGATGCTGAGTCGGCAGGTTTCAAGGGGAGGCTTACATCTTTTAAGGGAGTGCCGTCAAATCTAAAGGGCTCCTCTGTTAAAAGCACTTGCTGCTTAATCATGACTGGTCACGTTTGGATCCCAGCTCCCATATCGGTCAGCTCACAAACACCTGTTAACTCTAGATCCAAGAGATCTGATACCTTCTTCTAGCCTCTGAGGGTATACACACATGTGTGCACACATTCACATATATGTAAACACCAAACACACACACACACACACACACACACACACACACACACAAATAAAATAATTGTCAAAAAAGGATAGATTGTAGCCAGCCTGGGCTACAGAGTGAGTTCCAATCTGGCTAATTTTGGTATAAGATGTTTTTACTTTTTTGCAAGTTTTTTTTTAAATAATAAAATTTATAAAATTAAAAATAGAAAAAGGAAGTTGGCTAAATTCCTTTAGCCAGAACTTAGTTATGTGGCCACCCAGAGCCACAGTTGGTTTTTATTCCTGGCAGGTGCGTGTCCAGCTGAGAAACTGGAAGCCCATTGCTGAAGATCCCAGACTCTCATCTCAGCACTCAATGTTTTTGCCCAAGTTATTCCTTCATGAGAGTATGTGGGCTAAGCATTCCCTCTCTAAGCTGTGATACCCAAAACCTGCAGGCATCAGCCAATGTCCCTTTGAAGTCCAAGTGGCCTCCGGCTGTGAAGTACTACTGTGGAGGGAGACACGAGACATAGGGAGATATGGGCGACGGCTTTCTCTGCCAGGTTCTGGGATGTTCTTCTTTTCTCCTGCAGGCAGAAGAGGGTGACACTTCGGAATACAGACTTGGAAGCCAAGTGGACCGGACTCCAAATTCCAACCTTGGTTCTGTATGAACCATAATTCTTTCCTGCAGAAAAACTGGCTTGGTTGCTAGGTGCATAGAAACAAGAGTTGATAAGAATGTTTATCACAGTTATGAGAATCCCTTCCCTGGAGACATTAAACAACGTCTACTCCTCTTAAGGTCCCAACAACAAACCAAAGTATAATTCTACCAGAGCCCACTGTAGGAATCTGATGTGTTTACTGGACTTTCTTGAGCATGAACGAAGGGTTACTTTCATTTTCTTCTTCTTCTTCTTCTTTTTTTTTTGAGACGGAGTTTCCCTGGCTGTCCTGGAACTCACTCTGTAGACCAGAGTGGCCTCAAACTCAGAGATCTGCTGCTTCTGCCTCCCGAGTGCTGGGATTAAAGGTGTGCACCACCACCATACCTGGCTTACTTTCAGTTTTGTAGCTGCAGAGAAAACAAACTCAGTCCAGACCCCTAGATGGCAATAGAAGGATTTATTATTTCATAGGTTCAGTCTTCATGGTGGGAAGAAGTGGTGGGGCAGAAGAGTTCCCATCATGATGGCAAAGCAGGAGACAGAAAGACAGACACAGAAGGACAGAGACACAGAGAGAATGCCTGTGGCGGCATGCTCCTGCCTTCTTCTTCTTATTTCACCCAAACCCCCAGCCTAGAGGATGGTGCTGCCCATTCTAGATGGATCTTCCTCTTTCTTAGTCTTTTCTAGAAGAGCCCTTGCAGACACAGGTAAAAGCACACTTTATGAATTGCTTCCCAATCTGACCATCAAGATTAGCCAACAGGTTGGGGTGAGGCATCCCTCTGTTGGTTTGTGAGATAAACAGATGTCCACTGCTGTCCTCCCACAATTGTCCTTAAGTATCTTCTGTATGGAAGCACCAGGGTCAATGGCTTATCTCACTTCACATTCTCAACCACGCAATGAGGTATCTATTACCCCATTTTCTGCATGAACAAGTGGAGTCTCAGAACTTAGTCCCTTGTCTAGGATGAGTAGCCAGTTGTGCTGGCAGAGTAGGGATGCAACCTTTCTTGGAGCATCGTATTCCTACTCAGGGAAAGCATCTGCCGGTGCCACCACTAGCCTTTATTTACTATTTTTGTATGTGTACGGTGTGTATATGTAGGGAATAGAGGGCTGTAGAAGCCAGTCTATGTTTAGACAACATGGTACTGATATGGATATGCCGCATGGACCAAGTTGGCAAAAAAAAAAAAAAAGGCAGACCTTTGATGTCTGGGAAAACTGTGATATAATCTTTTATTTAACTATTTCTGACAGAATGCCACTTTTGTGTGAGTCTGTATAAATATGGCCTTTAGGTTAGAGGGGAGAGCTGTTACCTTCCTTTGCCAGTCTGCCTGTCTGGCGACCTGTGTACCTACCTCCATGTGGCTTATAGGTCAGTCTGCTGTGTGCTGGTACATACCTCCCTAGTAGCCCATGCGCTGGTAAATAAGGTTTATAGATAAGATAGTCTTATCTGTCAATCATGCTTTGCGTTCTCATCAACCTCCCAGCCTCCTGTGGCCCTTCTCTGTTCCTGGTTTCAGAGCTTGGACCTCAGTGTGTGGAGGTGTATGTGTGCTAATGTGTCAAAGACAACTGCCCTTCTACTTTTCTGTAAGATCCAGGGATTGAACTCAGGTCTCCAGGTCTGCATGGCAAACCTTGAGTCTAATCTAGTGGCTGGCTCTGTCCCCTGATCCTCAGGCAAGTTTATTAGGGTACACAATATATCACCACACCTTGAACCATGGTTGACCTCAGAAACTCTTATGTAGTCAAGGATTATCTTGAACTTTTGATTCTTCTTTTTTTGCCTCTCAAATGCTGGGAGTACAGACACATGTCACCTCGCAGTTTATGTGGTTTCTGGGTCTTGAACTCAGGGCTTCATGCATGTTAGACAATTATTCTGCCAACTGGGCTGCACCTCCAGGACATCACTAGCTCTTTTGTTTTTCTTTAATTAGAAGCCTCTGGTTCTCCAAGACACATTACTGCCATCTGCTGGATCTGTCAAAGCAAAGACACAGATCCATGGCAACACTCCTGTAGATAGATGTAGGCTGACCTTGCACAGTGCACAACCCACGCAACTTGGGAGCACTAGCCTCAATGTAGGGGACAGAAACTGCAGTCAGATGTTTATTGGATGGTAGTTCAATAAATTACATGGGTTCCTGATATTATGACCTTTGTGGCCTCTGGAACAGGTAAATGTTGGATGGCTGGAGTTGACCGGTTTCGGTTGACAAGCACCAGGTCAAGAGAGAGTAAATGTTTTTCCTTGTCTTGCTTCTTTTGATTCTTAGGTTGGTTCTTGGTCCTTGGCTTTGTCACCCCTGCAAAGAGTTGTTTTGAGGCCACTAAAGGGGGTGCCTTCACAATTTCTGTAGAGGATACTCTCATGACATCTGTAGAGGGTGGCTTCATAACTACTATAGAGGGTACCTTCATGACATCTGCAGAGGGTGCCTTCATGACATCTGCAGAGGGTACCTTCATGACTGATGCAGAGGATGCTGCCTTCATGACTGATACAGAGGATACCTTCATGGCATCTGCAGAGGGTGTCTTCATGGCTGATACAGTGGGTGCATTCCTAAGAGGGTACAGGTCTGGGTTGATGTTCTTTCTGAACCCATATGCCTGATCCATCAGTTGAAGCCTAGCTGTGGGATTTTCAGGGATATAGGTTTCTGTGGCTGCAGGGATAGGGACATGTGGCTGCGGCTCTGGGTCCAGAATCTTCCCTGCTACAAAGGGACATAGGTTTAGGCAGTAGAAGTTTTTAGCCTTAGGAAAGTAGTACTCACAGTTCCCTGGGAGCTGCTTGGACAGTTTTCTGACCGAGTCCTGTGTCTTGAGGAAGGACCCCCTGGACTTGTTGGTCTTGGAGGATTTGTTGGTAGCTTTGGGGCCTTCTGAAGATGTCTGGAGCAGAACGTAGGTCACTGGCTTTGAGGCTGGGATAGTGTTCTTGGTTGTCATCATGGGGTGATGTCCTGTGACACGTTGGGTGGCTTCAGTCTGGGTCAGGGTTCACAGGAGGCAGTGGCTCATGGGTGGTTGGTGTGGTGCAGAGGTCCCTGGAGACACTGTCACTGAGGTGACCTCAGAGGGCACCCCATTCCTACAGGAAAAGAATTTCTGAGACTGGAGCAGGAATTCTAGGGAAACTCTCAGAAGGGAGGCTCTCTTTTTTCCTGCTTCTCAATCATTTATCTACTGATTCTTACATTTATTATGTGCTCACTTATTCCTTCACTTCTCATCTCCTTGTGGGTTGGTTCATATATTCAACCATTCCTTCTACATCATTAACTGACTCATACTTTCATTAATTAATCCAATAAATGCTGGTTCTGCTGGAACTGGAAATGTCTACAAAGGGTTATGTACATGCCAGGTATTCTGACAAGGACTTAACACTAGCTTAAGGGCTGAGGAGATGTTCTGTGGCTCAAAGCTGGGGAGATGCTCTGTGATTCAGGGATGGGGGGATGCTTGGTGGTTATGAGCTCTTGATACTCTTGCTGAGGACCTGAGTTCAATTCCTACCACCCAAATGGCAGCTTAAAACCATTTATAACTCCAGTTCCAGGGAACCTAACACTTCCTCTGGTCTTCATGGGCACCAGGCATGCATGCAGTTCATGTACATACATGAAAGTAAAATGCTCACATACATAAACTAAAAATAAATAAATAAATCTTTAAAAAAATTCAGCTTAAGCCTCTTAAAATTTTCATGAGGAAAGTGATTATTATAGACTGAATATCTGTAACCCCACCTCACATTCCTGTTGAGGTTTGCATTTGGGAGGTATTGTGTAGCAATTTCTTCTGACCTGGAACATTTCACGTATCATGGAGGTAAACTCCTTAAGACTCAAAGTTCTAAATGGAAGGTATAAAGACTGATGCTGGGGAAAAAAAAAAACCTCTCTGGATTCAGGAAGTCCCTGAAACTTAACAGATTCACAAGGTCCTACCCCCTCTAAGCTTATATAAATGCTAAGAGTTGTGATCTGAGCAGAAGCTCTGAGCTTTTCCAGTCCAAAGTTCAAAAGTGCTACCACAATCCTCTCAAGACACACAGGTCTGTCACAGCCACACCCCATGACCTGGTATCAAGTTCTGTCAGAGTTTCTATTGCTGTGGTAAACCACCAGGATCAAAAGCAGCTTGGGCAGGAAAGGGTTCATTTCACCTTTCAGTTTATAGTCTGTCATCTAGGGAAGGTAAGGCAGAAACGGAAGCAGAGACCATGGAGGAGTGCTGCTTCTTCGCTTGCTTCCCAGGGGTTGCTCGGCCTGCTTTCTTACGCACTAGGAGACCCACTTGCCCAGGGGTGGCATCCCCCTCAGTAGGCTGGGTCTTCCTACATCAATCACTAATTCAGAAAAGGCCCCAAAGACTTGCATACAGGCCAGTCTTATGGAGGTGTTTTCTTAATTGAGGTTCCTTCTTGTCAGGTGACTCTAGCTTGTGTCAAGTTGGCAGGAACCTAACCAGGCCCGCTGCTGAGGAGAGAAGGCCCGCCAACCTGTGGAGTTGCCCGCAAGTTGAGCAGAGAGCTCCAGGGCTCTAACTTTGAGCAACTGTCACCCATATATATAGGTGTGGGCTTTGGTGACGCCCTTGTCTCTGAGTCATCCATGCTCTTGTAAGGAAGCCCTTCCTCACACAGTGAACGCATTGACTCACAGGTTAGACTAGGATTGTATTGTTACTTCAGTTTGTCATTGGCTCTCACTCTGGGATGAGTTGATACTTGCTCATGTTTCCCCCGAAGAATGTCACACAGCAGGAGGTCACGAGGGTGGGGCCCTGTGGTGGGATTAGTGTCTTCTCCCCGCTCCCCACCCATTCCTCGGGCCGTAAGGACACACCATGAATACGGCCCGGCCACCCGTAAGTCACCAAGAAAGCCTTTACCTTTAGGCACTTACTTCTGAGCTTCCAGTCTCCACAACTGTGAGAAGTAAACGTCTTCTGTTGAAACCATCCAGCAGAAGGTTTTGTTTTGTTGCGGCAGCCTCAGCTGACTAAGGCATAGTTATCATCACGCTCTCATTTTGATATTTGGGGGGGGGGAGGAGAGGAGGAGGGGGGTGGAACTGAGGTATCGTTCATGCCAGGCAAATACTCTAACATTGAGGGGCTTCCCAGCTCTAATCCCTGCCTCCCCCCCACTCTTGAGACAGGGTTTCTCTGTGTAGCCCTGGCTATATTGGAACTCACTCTGTAGACCAGGCTGGCCTCAAACTCAGAGATCCACCTGCCCCTGCCTCCAGAGTACTGGGATTAAAGGTGTGTGCCACTGCCATCACCACCCAGCCTAATTCCCCATTTCTATAGGTAATCTGTTGTTACAGTTTGGGAATGTCCCCAGGTGCCCCTGGGAGGTGGCAGAACATTTAAGAGGTAGAGCCAGATGGGAGGAAGTGAGGTCATTGAGGCATACCATTGAAGAGGATAGCAGGCCCTGTCCCCCTCCCTGCCCCCTTCTCCCTGCTTCTTGACTGGCAAGGGGCAAGCAGCCCCCTCTGCCCTACCTTCCCCACTGTGATGTGTCGCCTTGTCACAAGGCTGAAGGTGATAGGGCCAACCAACATGGACTGAGACTTTGGCAACCATGAGCAAAGATGACACACGTCATCTGTCATGCTGAGGATGGAGCCCAGGTCCTGATGCTGTGCCTTTGAGTTACATTCTCACAGCCTCAGTCTGTCTTTTTTTTTTTTTTTTTTTTTTTTTCCTATTGTCTCCCTATTTATCCTTGGCTAGTCTAGCCAGGACCTTGCTCTGCAGAGATCCACCTGCTCCTGCCTCCTGAGTGCTATACCTGGTGCCTTCTTTTCAAGTTGACTGTCTCAAGCATTTTGCCGCAGCAACGGAAAGCTGACTGAGACAGCTGCTCTCCACAGAGCTAGGCAACAGCCAAGCTAGGCTTGGAATACAGGCAGGTAGTGCTCAGAGTGTAGCCTCTCCCCTGCAATGCTGGACCACCTTCTGAAAACAAGGCCACCTCTCTGTTCCCAGGCCACACTTCAATGGGGTAAGTACTACCCACGAAGTGAGCAGAATAGTGGGGAGGGGTTATATCGGGGACTATGGGGGTCCAGCCCCTCGATAGTCCCCTCCCAGGGTCCGGGAAGAATCTACAACCAGCTGATAATTAATCTTTGATGAGAAGAAATGAATCTATGTACACGAAACTCCTTAGTCCATATACTTTATTATTCTGTTTCAGTTACAAGCTTATATTCTGCTCTCATATTTAGCTCATTTCTAGCTTGATTTCTCTCTACACCTGTCTGCGGTCCCCTCTAGGTTCTATCTTAATTCCTTCTAGGTTCTCATCCATCTTGTTCCTTCCCATATCATCTCCTCTCCCATCTCCTTCTCTCTCCTCATCTCATTCTTCCTCATCTTGTTCTTCCCCATCTGGCTCTTCCTCATCTTCCATCTCGTTCCTCTAGTACTCTCTTCTAGCCCTTCAATCTAGTTCTTCCCCATCTCAGTTTGTTCCTCTCAAGTTCTTACCCATCTAGTTCCTCCATTCTCTTTTCTCTTCTCTCCCCTGTGCCCTGGAAGTCCCAGTATATAAAGGGAGGGTCCGAGCTAAATTGTGTAAAGCTATTACTTAACGTCCACCTCTCCTAGGCGGTGTCTCCTTGTGGAATTTACCGTCAGGAGACTTGCAGGTGGGCTGTTATCATTGTTAGTCCTTGGAAGTTGGGTGCCCACCTGGGTGGTGTTTCCTGTAGTCCTTGAAAGTGGCTAAGGGAGATAATCTGATTCCAGAGAAAGCCTTTCCTGAAGCTGTTCTCCAAATACCTGGAATGTGTATGTCCAGACAGTGATCAGTCTACACTGTTAGTCTTTCTTAGGGGAAAGTCAATAGGAAAAACTATGAAGGCACACATGATTTTCATAACAGAATACAGCTGATATATAACAAGGCAAGTAACACCAAAAACTCCTTGGGATTTGGCTTCCTCTGGAGGAATTCCCTGTTTCCTCCAGGTAGTGATTTTGCCATAACCAGCTGAGTTCTTACAATATATTCCTGCAGCCTGCAGCAGGGTAAGACTTGGGGACCACACCAAGTGCTGTGGGAATCATGGGGGTGGCTTCTTCACTCACCTGATGGGGATGTGGGTGACATAAATGTTCTCTTGCTTACTGGTTAATCATACCCTCCTCATCTGTGACATCAAATCCACGCCTGGAAGAGGTCTTCGTGCACTTACGCAGGGACTTGTTGATGGCTCAGTCACCACTGAGCACTAACTGTGGCGTCAGAGCTAGAGAAAGGAACAAAATTACCTCAGTCCATCGGGAGTGAACAATCAAGTGAGTGAAACAGTGGGGTGGCCACACCAAAGCCATTGCACACGGCTCCACTCACCCCTCGGAGCTTGTCTTGGCCTTTGAGGCTCTACATAGCTGTGGGCTGTAAGGGCCAGGGAGTTGGGAAACCTTGTTCTAATCCATCCAACCTCGACTCTATCACGCTGTGCATTCAATTGTCTTTACCCCTCTGAGCCTTGATTTCCCAGGATCTAACATGGGGTAGTGCTAGGTAAATGCTTCATACTATTAATTAATCTAGTCAGTACCTCCTACATCTGTTGTCCACTTTCTCCGGTCGTGAAGTCTGACAGCATAGTCATGTATCATTGTTAAAACATTTTATTACATCTATCCCCTCTTTCAGAGATAGAGTTTCCTGATGTTGACCTACGAACTCTTGGAGCTCAAACCATCCTTCCACTTGAACTCTGGAGTTGCTGGGCTCACTGGGGCATGCCATAATGCCCAGCTGTTACTAATCCATTACCACTTTACAAGTGAGGAGCAAACCCAAGATCACACGGCCTAAAAGTGGCGGAATGGAGTGGGCTGATGCCCTATAGATGTAAGAATTTCACTGATGCAAAACTCAGGTGCCATTTTCACCAAATCGCTATGATATTCCCAACTAGGAAACCAAAAAGAATGACTAGATCTCAAAGAACTGCTAGAAATAACCATTCTTCCTAGGGGAGAGAATCCACAGCACAGCGGAGCAGCAACCGGCGGCCTTTGGGGTAAGGCAGATCTGGGGTCAGCCGTTTTCTGATTGGAGTCCTCTGTCTTCTTCTCTGAGGCAGTAGAAGAGAGGGCCTGTGACAGAGACGGTCTTGCCTCCTGCTGCATTTGCATTTGTTTATATTTGGAATTCACTATAAAGTGATGAAACTCCAAATAAACCAATGGCAAGTGGGGTTTGTTAACTTACAGGATTGGGAAGCTCAGTGGCAGGCCAGTAGTGTCAAGAATCTACTATTTTAGCCGGGCAGTGGTGGCACACACCTTTAATCCCAGCACTGGGGAGGTGGAGGCAGGCAGATCTCTGTGAGTTCAAGGCCAGTCTGGTCTACAGAATGAGTTCCAGGACAGCCAAGGCTACACAGAGAAACCCTGTCTTGAAAAAAACAAAATCTGTCTTTTGTCTCAGTTGCTGTCGTAGTTTTCATGGCTGTGGTAAACACCATGATCAAAAACAACTTGGAAAAGAAGTTCATCGTTAAGGGAAGCCAAGCAGAAGCTCAGAGACCTGGGACAGGAGCGGGAACAGAGGCCACAGAAGAGTGCTGCTTACTGCTTCGCTCATCATGGCTTGCTCATCCTGCTTTCTTATACACCCAGGACCATCTGCCCAGGGAGCCACTGCCCACAGTGGGCTGGGTCCTCCTACATCAATCATTAACCAAGAAAATGTCCCACAGATTTGCCCCCTGGTGGAGACGTTGTCTCCATTGAGGTCCCTCTTCTCTGATGACTCTGGCTTGTGTCAAGTTGACATAAACTAGGCAGCAGTTCCCTTCAGTGTTTTGGCCTCACTGAAGCAAGGGTCACGCATCAAGCCAGGCTACCACCTTCTCATCTTGGGATGCAAAGGGTAAGACAGATCTTCCTGCCATTGATGAAATCTCAGAGAACCCCAATTGGACCAGCAGCCGTGTGCTTTCCTTGGGAAAACCAATAGTCAGAAAGATGGCTTCTGCAGTTCTTTAAGTAAAAAATACATTTATTCTAATTTAAATAATGTGTATGTGTATAACTGTGTGTGGGTATGTAGACCTGTGAATACAGGTACCCTGGAAGGACCAAGCAGATGCCATAACAGGCTGTCAGTCTTCTCTTAGAGATCAGGTCTCAGTTTCCTGAGACTTGAGCAAGCAGTTTCTGGGAGGGCTGTGAACAAAAGGCATAGTCCTTGCAGTAGCTCCCTTTCTGCACGTACTCTGACAGCTCAAGGTTCAGCCAGTTGTTTACTGTCTGGAACCTCTCACCAAGTTAGAGCTATGTGCATGAGTCAAGGACAGAGCCTGGGCCACTGAGTCAGCCCCCACAGTCAGTATGTGCTGGGCCAGCCAGCCCTCATGGCAGCTCAAGGACGAAGCCTGAGACTTGTCCAGGCCTGCCCAAAAATGGAAAACTGTAACCCCCAACCAGTAAGTTCAAAGGTTACACACCCTTACCCAATCCTCTAACGCAAAGGCTTGTACCACCCTGCTTGCAGTTTTTCCCTTTAAAAACCCCTCATTCTGAGAGTTCAGGGCCATCCTCCTCCACCCACTGTGTCGAGTGTTGGACACAGACCAAGCCCGGACTTGCTTGTTATCAATAAACGCCTGTGTGTTTTGCATTGGATATCGGCTCTGTGGTGGTCTTGCTCAGGGTGGGGGTGGGGTCTTGTGACACGACCACAACACCCGAAGTATCCAAAAGAGGGCGACAGACCCCTTGGAGCTTCAGTTATAGCTCATTATGAGTCACTCGAAATAGATGCTGGGAACTGAACTGGGGTCCTCTGCAAGAGCAGTGCATGCTCTTAACTGCTGAGCCATCTCCTCAGCCCCACATTTCATTTATGTGTGTGCATGCCTGTGTGCACCATGGTACACATGCAGAGATCAGAGGACAGAGGCAGTTAGATCACACACAAGTGACGGCCATCGTGGGCTACACAGTGAATTCTAGGTCAGACTGTGCTGCAGGTAGGACTGTGTCAGAAAAACAAACAACAGAACTACAAGAACCCCAGAAGTGGGCTGGCAAGATGGCTCAGTGGGTAGGGTGCTTGCCACCGAGCCTGACAACCTGCATTCAGTCCCCAAGACCTGCACGGTGGATGGAGAGAACAGATTCCTGCTTTGTCCTCTGCCCTCTGAGTGCTAAGATTACAGGTGTGCTCCACCACCCCCAGCTCTTTAGATCAATTTATCTGTTTGTCAATGAGGATAACAATATTTCCCTTCTGCGTGCCTGGGGGGCTTAGCTGAGGTACTGTGAATGAGCTGCAGGGTACTGTAGATGGACAGGCTCCCAGCGTTCCTCTGCAGCAGGGTTTCTTGTAACCTAAGTTGCTTTTATATTATCACATTTGTTCTGTACTGAACTGTAAATCCCTCATGGATGAAGGTGGGATTTAATCCAGCATTGAGTAATGGGAGTCTAAGAGTCAAGTGACTCTTCTTTTCTTTTTCCTTCTTGAGATTGGGTCTTACTTTCTGGATCACACTGGCCTTGAACTTACCTGGAATCCACCTGCCTCCCAAGTGCTGGGATTAAAGGCATGTAGAAGTAACCGTCCTATTCAATAAGAAACACAGAACCAATGCAAAGAAGAAAGCCAAGAGGTCAGAGCAATAGCTAAGAGCTAAAAACCTTACCCTTCCTCTCGCGGTGGTCCTACCTCTCCGAAAGAAAGAGCTACTTCCATTGTGTTTGTCTTTATAAAGACTTTCTGTTCTGCCTTCTCATTGGTTGTAAACCCAACCACATGACCGCCTCGTCACTGCCTGTCTGTACAGACCTCCAGGTCTTCTATGGTTGGTATTGAGATTAAAGGCGTGTGTCTCCAATGCTGGCTGTATCCTTGAACACACAGAGATCCGCCTAGCTCTGCCTACCAAGTGCTGGGATTAAAGGCGTGCACGACGAACGCCCAGCTTTCACTATGACTTGCTATTAGCTCTGACTCCCGGGCAACTTTATTTATTAACATACAAATAAAATCACATTTCAGTACAAATAAAAATCACCATAAAGGCATGTGCCACCCACCACACGTGGCCTAAGCGACATTTCTTTAAATGTGTCTCATGCCTACAGAGAAAGAATTCCTTCCTCCTTGGTGTGCCAGGAAGTCCCAATACATGTAGCTTAGAAATGGGACTTTGCAGGGCTGGAGAGATGGCTCAGCAGTTAAGAGCACTGGCTGTTCTTCCAGAGGACCTGGGTTCAGTTCCCAGCACCCACATGGCAGCTCACAACTGTCTGTAACTCTAGTTCCAGGGTAGCCGACACCCTCATACAGATATACATGCAGGCAAAACCAGAAATGCACATAAATAAATTTAAAAAAAGAGAGAAATGAGACCACGAATTTTAGGTCAGGCCTTCTGTGTGTGATAACTTCTCAGGTCTGAATCAGGTCAAAGCCATGGCACAGGGATTGGGATGAGGCTCCATTGGTAGCATGTTTGCTGCACAAACATAGGGGTCTGAGTTTGGATCCCCAGAACCCACACCAAAGCTGGGCATGGCAGTGTGTGTTTGTAACCAAAACACTGTGGGGGGCTGGCAGAGACAGATGGGTCTCAAGGGTTCACTGCCCAGTCATCCTAGATAAATCAGTGAACTCTGAGTTCAGTGAGGGACCCTGTCCTGAAAAATGAGGTGGAAATCGATAGAATACACCCCGCATCTAACTGTGGCCTTTGCATATACCTATACAGATGAATGCACACGTATATAACATGTCCCTGATAAGAGTGTATAAGATCCTTTTCATAGTGTCATTTTTAAAACCAGGTATTTTCTGTCTTTTACCTTCTGTTCAAATTAAGGGCAATATGTGACATTTTGCTGCTCTTTACACTTTCCTTTCTCTCACTGTGGAGTCCGAGCACCGTTTCATGCGGCTCCTGGACACTTGGGTCTCCCTCAGGACACTTTGGAGCCTTGAGGGCTGCACAGCTCTGATGAGCATACTGGAGTCTCATTTTCATGCTTCCGAATATTTGTGCACCTTCCCTCCTAATGCCTTCTCTCAAAAGGCTAGACCTGGCTGGCATCCGCCTGTGCCTGCTGAAGGGCACTGAGTCTCTTTGTAGTCATTCCCTGTAGTTGGAAATCATACAGAACAAATTGCAGAGTGCCCGGAATAAATATGTGAGAATTTCCAAGCTGTGGTGACTGATTATTAATCTGGGTGCCTTGCTGCGGGGCAGGTTCCTGAGACGGACTGCTCACGGGCTGTGGATGCTGTGTGATCTGGCACGCTTGCCCCCAGAGGCTCATTTAGCAGCTACAGAGGGCAGCGCTGCCTCTCAGGGCATATATTGGATATGACGGTCTGTGTGAGTCAGTGGCTTCTTGGCTGCAAAGAACCTATAGGGTCCAGCATTACCTCTCCTGGTCCTCCAGGACAGCTAAATTGGCCTTCAAATTACCTTCAACGCCCTGGGCCTTGGAGACTGATCCTGGCATGACTCCCATCCTCCTTCCCAGCCCAGTCACCACCATCTCTATTTCTGCACCTTGAGAGCAATTGCTCCTGGTTCCTTGAATATGATCACACATTTTGAAATCAGAAAGCTCTGTATTGGAGTAATGATTTCATTCTCACATTCTAACTGCTACCTGCAATGACAGGTATATAGAAATGACTCAACAAATTGTTATTTATTTATTTATTTATTTATTTATTTATTTATTTATTTATTTATTTATTTATTTTTCTAGACAGGGTTTCTCTATATAGCTCTGGCTATCCTGAAACTCACTCTGTAGACCAGGCTGGCCTTGAACTCATGGAGATCCACCTGCCTCTGCCTCTTGAGTGCTGGGATTAAAGGTGTGTGCCACCACCACCTGGCAACAAATTGTTTTAAGAAAAGTGACTCCTGGGGCCTGAAAGATGGCTTAGTCAGTGAAGTGCCTGCTGCTGAAGCCTGAGGACCCGAGTTCAGATCCCAGCACCTGTGTGAAAAGTCAGGCATGGGAGAACATTGTCTGGAACCTCAGCACTGGGGGGAACAGAGATGGGGATCCCTGCCACTCACTGACTGTCCAGCCTAGCCAAATCTGAATCTCCAGGGTTGATGAGAGACCCTGCCTCAAAAAATAACATGGAGAGCAACTGAGAAAGATACCTAATATGATCTTTGGCCTCCACAGACACACACACACACCCCAACCATTCAGATGTGGTCTTTTAGTATTTTGCTGATGTCATGACTTTTGGTAGTGCTGTGGGTGGGACTCAGGGCCTTGCACATGGTGGACAAGTGTCCTACTACTGAGTTGCACCCTCGGTCCCATAAAATATGGTTCTTAGGTTATATAGCACGAATAGGCTTGTGCGGATGGAGAGCCTCAGAACCTGCTCCCTTCCATACTTGGCTTGTGTAAAGTCCGTGCAGCTGGAGGCCCTGCTTCATTTCTCCTGAGATTTCCAGTCATGGCTACTTCTGGCTCATAGTAGGTGTTCAACAAATTTTTAAGTGTTGATAACTTAGCATAGCTTAGTGCAAATGTTTTTCAGACTGTTTGGTGTGTTGGGGGAAGAAAAGTTAGTCGATTGTAAATATTTTTAAAAGCCAGAGGAAGACTCTAGAAGCATGGAAGAGCAGGGAGCTTAACTGGACAGTTAACTCTCTCCTTAACTAGACAGAATTTACAAGGAAGAATCTATCTGATTGAACTGTTGGGGAAACCTGGGACCTATTTTTTTTTCCTGTTATTTTGAAGAGTCTCGTTCTGTGTCCCAGAATGACCTAGAACTCACTATGTAGCTTAGACTGGCTTAAAACTCACTGTGAGTCTGTGTAAAGGATTTTGGCTTCTGAGGCAAGCTGGGATGGTAGACTGTGGTTAACTTATTCTGGAATGGTAGACTGTGGTTAACTTATTCGTAGCAGAGAGCCGGCTGCATAGGCTCTAGCCTCAGAGCAGAACTCCTGCTGTGGCCTCCTGCTCTGCCCCCATCTCCAGAGGATCACACAGATCTCCTCCTTTGCCTCCCTCACCACCCCATATCCCTTTGTTTAGCCATCAGCTCCCACAGCTATCCCCTGGTAACCGCTGGCCAAGAAGCAGATCGGGCAGGGCAGCAGGTAGATCCTCAGAGCTACACTCTCCCTCCTCTCCTCCTAATCCCTCTCACCCCAGTAGCAGTAACCTGCTGTGACCTCTTCCTCCTTCCCACCCATTCCCAGGGGACTAAGCAGATCCCGGAGGCACATTCTGCTTTCCTCCCTCCTGTGGACCCACTCAGCACCCCTTTTAGCCCATCTCCACCCTAAATGTCAGCTCCCAATACCAAGAAACACATTCTACCTGGAACACCCCATGGCCATGTCTGGCAAGGATTCAGAAGCATGCCAAATCAGGCAACCCACAGTCACAACACTCTCCTAAGAACCAAAGAGGGTAGGCCAGGAGGCGGTGGTACATGCCTCTAATCCCAGCACTCGGAAGGCAGAGACAGGTGGATCTCTGTGAGTTCGAGGCCAGCCTGGTCTACAGAGCGAGATCCAGGACAGGCACCAAAACTACACAGAGAAACCCTGTCTCAACGCCCCCCCTCCACCAAAAAAAAGCAAAAAAAAAAAAAAAAAAAGAACCAAAGAGGGCAACAGAAACCAAGGAACAGAACACTGACAAGACCAGGCAGCAATCAGCACCTAGAATTACAACCATCCCAATCCCAAATATTTAGATGTCAGCATAAAAACAGGAACAGCCAGGACACGATGCCTCCACCAGAACCCAGCAACTCTACTACATTAGGCCCTGAGAAATGCAGTCAAAGCACAAGACAAGGACTTCAAAATAGCTGTTGTGAACACGCTCCAGGGCCTAAAGAGGAGATGAACAGCCCATTGATGGAACCTGTGAGGACACAGTCAAACCGTGAAGTGAAATGAAGAGAGCAGTTCAAGACTTACAAGTGGAAATAGGATAAATCAAGAAAAACCAAACTGAGGGGAAGCTGGAAATGAAAAATTTAGAAATTCCCATAGGAGGCAAGTCTCACCAACAGAATTCAAGAGACAGAAGAAAAAAAAAAACTCAGGTATTGAAGACAAGATAGAAGAAATGAATACCCCAGTTGAAGAAAACGTTAAATCTAAAACAAAAACAATAACAACAAACAATAATTTAAAAAATTCAGGCACAAAACACTTAAGAAATTTGGGACACTGTGAGAAGATCAAATCCCTAAATAATAGGAATAGATGAAGGAGAAGAAACCTAGGTCAAAGGCACAGAAAATATTTTCAACAAAATCATAGAAGAAAATTTCCCCTACCTAAGGAAGGAGATGCCCATTAAGGTACAAGAGCATACAGAGCACCAAATAGACTGGACCAGAAAAGAAATTCCCCATGGCACATGATAATACAAACACTAAATGTACAGAACAAAGAAAGACTATTAAACGCTGCAAGGGAAAAAGACCAAGTAACATTTGAGGGCAGACATATTTGAATAATACCTGGTTTTCAATGGAGACTCTGAAAGCCAGAATGTCCTAGATGGATGTGCTGCAAACTCTAAGAGACCACAGATACCAGCCCAGACTACCATACCCAGTGAAACTTTCAATCACAATAGTTGAGGAAAGAAAATCATTCCACAATAAAACCAAATTTAAGTAGTATCTATATATAATTCGAGCCCTACAGAAGATGCTAGAAGCAAAACTTCAGCCTAAAGAGGCTAACCACATCCAAGAAAACACAAGAAATAAATAACATCAGACCAGCAAATCAAAAGAATGGGGAAAAGTAAACCCCACACCACCACAACAAATCAGTGGGAATCAGCACATATTGCTCATTGATAACTCTCAATATCAGTGGTCTCAGTTCTCCACAGACTAACAGAATGGATGTGAAAATAGGATCTATCCTTCTGCTATAGCCAATAAATACACCCCCCACCACCAAAGACAGGGTTTCTCTGTGTAGCCCTGGCTGTCCTAGAAAGTAAGGGACTCAGGGCCGGGATGGTTCTTCCTAGGAAGGAGAAATAGAATAAATTGTTATGGATGGATAGCAGGGGGCTGGGAGTGTGTGTGGATCAAACAGGGAGGGGGAGGGGAGAGGAGGGGGAGGGAGGGGATATGGGAAGGAACAGCTAAAACTAAGGACTATTTGAGGTGTCGTGTGGAAATCTAATACAGTAGAAGCTTCCTAGCATGTATACATACATAAAGGCGACCTAAATGAAATTGCCAAAAAATGGGGGTTGGGGACAGAGCCCCCACTGGATACCTATTATCACCAAATGGATCTTCCAGTTCTGGGAATAGGTTATACTTCATCGAGTTCTTGACCAAAGGGGTCCCATGGGAACCTCCCCAAACCCCAGGGTGTTGCCAAGGCTCTTGGTGCTCCACAAAAGCTGACAGTAAAGCCCCACTGCTGAAGACAACACCCACATAACTCATTGAACATGAAGAGCTCAAGCCGGTGCCTACCTAGAGCCTTCACCCCTATGTTCATGGTACAGGAAGGTACCCTGCATGCTACCCAAGGTGAAGTGTGGACACCAACTCAGCTCCAAACACTTGACTTTCACTGGTGACCTGCTTGCAAGATACATTGGTGCAAGAGTGGCACGAAGCTTGTGAGACTAATCAGCCAATATCTTATTTGAGTTGAGGACCAGTTAGTTCATGAAACGAAACCCATACCATGTGCTGTTTGTTTGGTCAAGAACCTGGGACTAGTCAGGCCAGGGACCTAGGGGAAAGCCAAATATTACTGTTCTGTTAAAGGAACGTAGCAATTAAATGACTCCTAATGATATTCTGCTACACTCATGGTCTAGGCCTTGCTCAGCCATCATCAGAGAAGCCCTCCTCCTGCAGCAGATGGGAACAAATACAGAGACCCACAGTCAGACATTATGCAGAAAGTGAGAGACCTTGGGACACTCAGCCCTGAAAGGGATGTCTCCATCAAATTCCTGCCCTCAGGGCTCGGGGAACCCTTCAGAAGAGGAGGTGGAAAGAGTACAATAGCCAGAGGGGATGGAGGACCCCAAAGAAACCAGGCCTCCTAGACACAACAGGGCTGGAGCACACAGGAACTCACAGAGACTGTGGCAGCATGCACAGGGCCTGCATGGGTCTGCACCAGGTGGAGTCCTACAGATGGAAGAAGTGAACATATACCCCCACCCTAACCCAGAAGCTATTTCCAATTGTTAGCCACTTGCAAATGAGGAATAATTTTCTCCAAGGGAGTCTGGTCTCACCGGGGAAACAAACTACTGTTAAGCGTAGGTCACATGCCCAGCAGTAAACAGCCAACACAAAATGAACTCACTGGCATCTTTGAAGGTTTTTTTTTTTTCTTATAATGTTAAGACATTTGTTTATTTATTTTACCTTACAGATCCTTTGTGTGCATATATTATGGCTTTTGGTTTTGTGTTTTTAATGTGACTTTTCTGTGTGAGAATGTGTGTTATCTCTGTATCTATATGCATTTTTGTGCTTTTTCTTTGGCTCTTTTTCCTGTTTGGTTGTTTTGTCCTATCCTGATTAGTTTGTTTTTGTGCTATCTTTTTTTTTTTTTTTTTCAGAGCTGAGTTCTGAACCCAGGGCCTTGCGCCTGCTAGGCAAGTGCTCTACCACTGAGCTAAATCCAACCCAACCTGTGCTATCTTATTTTATTTTATATTATGCCTTAGTTGCTTGTTTGTTTTCTTTTTTTAAAAAAGTAATGTGTTATTATTTTTGAAAGGTCTTTTTTTGTTTTTTTGTTTTTTTGTTTTTTTGAGACAGGGTTTATCTGTGTAGCTCTGGAGGTCCTGGAAATTGCTCTGTAGACCAGGCTGGCTCCCAACTCAGGGATCTGCTGACCTCTGCCTCCCAAGTGTTGGGATTAAAGGAGTATGTGTTATGGAATATTAGTTCAAGATGTGTGACATTTGTTTATGCTGTAGAATATTTGTTTAATGATGCAAAGATGTGTTACATTCTTTTATGTTGCATTTGTTTAACTCTGCAAAGTTGTGTTACTTTGTCTGCCTAAAACACCTGATTATCTAATAAAGAGCTGAACGGCCAATAGGTAGGCAGGAGAAGGATAGGTGAGGCTGCCAGGTAGAGAGAATCAAAAGAAGAAGAAGAGGAGTGAGAAAAGGAGAAGGAAAGGAGAAGGCCAGGGGCCAGTCACCCAGTCAAGGAGTAAGAAAGAAAGGAAGAAAGGTATTTAGAATAGAGAAAGGTAAAAGCCCAGACGCAGAAGGTAGATGGTATAATTTAAGAAAAACTGGCTAGAAACAAGCCACGCTAAGGCCAGGCATTCACAAGTAAGAATAAGTCTCCGTGTATTTATTTGGGAGCTGGGTGGTGGGCCTCCAAAGACCCAAGAGTAAAAAAAGTCAACTCCGTGAGTGTCATCACACCCAGCTGCCTGTTTGTTCTCTAAGGAGAGACGGGGTGTGGAACCAGATGGTAGGGAAGTGGGGAGGAAATGGGAGGAGTGGGGAGAAGGAAAACTGGAGTCAGAATATACTGAATGAAAAAAAATCTACTTTCAATAAAAGAAAAAGAAAGTTGAGCTGGTTGTTGTAAATTCAAATTGAGCTTTATGATATCAGGAGATGAAATCCCATGGTAACCACAGGGGAAAAAATACATACACATAAGTGTGTGCATTCAGAAGGCATCTATAGAACATGCATACACACAAAAGGAAATAAGACAAAACATTTCTCTGTGGAGAATCTGCTAAATTCAAAAGGAGAAAATAAGGCAGGAAATGAGGGGCAAAAAGCTATAAGATAAATAGAAAACAAATAGCAAAACAATAAAGCAAGTTTCCCCCTTATCAATAACCACATTAAATATAAAAGTACTACATTTTCCAGTCAAAAGGCAGAGGTTGCAGAATGAATTTACAAAAATACGATCCAACTACCCAATATCCACAGGAAATCCACTTTAGAGCTTCAGACACAAAGAGATTGAAAGTGAGAGGAGAGAGAAAGATGTTCCATAGGAGTATAGGCAGAAGAGAAGTTATAAACCAGCCAGTCACCTAAAGACAAACACTGTATGATTCTACTTAGTGATACAGAGAAGCAGAACGTAGGAGTAAGTAAGACAGAAGACATCCGATGTTGATCTCTGGCCTCCAAATGCGTGCACGCACGCGTGCACACACACACACACACACGTGCACATATCTACATGAACATGTATGTGTATGGCACACACAAAATTAAAAGAATAAGTTGAGTGTGGTGGCAGCTATTTTTTGGGGGGGGAGTGGTTTCAAGACAGGGTTTCTCTATGTAACAGCCCTGGCTGTCCTGAAACTCACTCTGTAGACCACGCTGGCCTTGAACTCACAGAGATCTGCCTGCCTCGGCTTCAGAGTGCTAGGATTAAAGGCGTGCGCCACCATGCCTGCCTTGGTAGTAGCCATTTTTAATAAGAGACTATGGGAAGCTAAGGCAAGATCCTCCCCCAAAGTTATTATTAAAGAAAGTAGAAGATATTAAAGAATGTTACATGTAATCATATTTTATGATTTTTTTGGCTTGGTTTTATGCGTATATAGGTATCACTGTGAGATCACCATGCTAAATGCATTTTCTGATGGTTGTTGTGTAAAAAGTTTGAAAGTCAAGGTGTGGTGGTTCTGTGCACAGGTTGTGGAGTCAGGTAGAGGTGTATATGGGCTTCGTTTTCCTAAAGGAAGACAAGTATAAGGGCCATGCTGTGGAACTATGGTCCTGTGCAAATAAGGTTGGCTGGTTTGAATGTGAACTGTCCCCTGTAAGCTCAGAAGTTTGAATGCTTGGTCCCCAGCTGGTGGAGAGGAATTGGAAGGTTATGGAACCTTTAGGAAGAGGAACTTGGGTGGAGGAAGTGGTCACAGGGCACAGCCTGGCCCCACTTCCTGTCCCCTCTCTGTTTCCGGGCTGCAGACACTACGTGACCAGTTGCCTCAGGCTCCTGCTGCTCTTGTTGCTAAAATTTCTTCCCTTGGCAAGAGATATAAACATTTGTTCCTCTTCCAAGGGCCCCAACAACAGCGGAAATTCTACCAAAGTTCACCAGGGGTTACCAGTGAGTGACCTTAAACCACTGGAAGGCTTGTACCCAGCAGGGATGATGACTCCCCAAGGCTTAGTGGATAGAACCTACCCCCCTCCTCTCACCCCTCCCCCAAGACCATGTGCAATTAGGGCAGAATTGCATATGGCGGGTTGGGAGGGGTGGCTGGATACTCAGGTGAGGGTCCGATATCCCTTCCAAGAGCGCGTGTCAACAGTCACTAAGTCCAGCAGTGTTGATCTTGGGTGAGCAGGCCCAGCTTGGCCTGTGGCAGTTTGGCTTTGAGGATAATTCCTTACAGTAGCCTTCTGTGGACTGTGGACTGTGTCTACTCAAACTGTGAGCCACAATAAACCACATGTCTCTTTAGTTTCTTTTCTTTTTTTTTTTTTAAGATTTATTTATTATGCATACAGTGTTCTACCAGCATGTGTGCCTACATGCCAGAAGAGGGCAGCAGGTTTTATTATAGATGGTTGTAAGTCACCATGTGGGTACTAGGAATTGAACTCAGGACCTCTGGAAGAGCAGTCAGTGCTCTTAACCACTGAGCCATCTCTCCATCCCCTTAAGTTGCTTCTTATTTGCTCATGACAAGAAGAAAAATATTCCAGGTGGCATTCTGCCTGACGTATTGTTGGTGTCCCCTGAATGCCACCCATGGTCACCCTTAAATTTGGTCATACTTCCTATCTAGGTGGGGAATCTAGGAAACAATGTAGCCAGCTGGGAGATATGTATTTTTGTCTTTAGGAAATAGACATTTCCTTCAGTCTTTTGCAGCCTCAGCTTTGTCAGTGATAGAAACTTCCTGAAGGAAGCACGCCTTGGGAATATCCCTTAATGATGGAGAAGATGCAAGTGGATGGGTCAGGTGTGCAGGCTGTCTGGAAGCTAGCAGGTTGCAAGCCCACAACTCCAGTGTGGGGGCTCAGAAGTGTGTGCTTCTCCTCGGCTTTCAGTAACTGGTGATTCTCATTCTTCTTGGGTGTGTGTGCGTGTGTGTGTGTGTGTGTGTGTGTGTGTGTGTGTGTGTGTTCCTCCTTCTTTTGCTGGGAAGAAACTTGCCCATTTGAGGAGACACTCTGGTTAAGGCTATTTTCAGCTGTGAGAACACTGTTTGGGATGAGAATAAAAATGGACCTCCATCTGCCCAGCTGGGTTATTAGCATCCATTCGGAGGAAGCAGGGTTTGAAAGTACAGTGGGGGCTGCCCACAGCTAGCTCTTTTTTCCTCTGTGCAAATCCTCTACATTCAGCCCCTGGAAATTCTTCTGAATCATATACTTCTGGAAGAAAGTCTTAAACACCTAGGAGGCCTTAAAGGATTTGTTTACTTATTTGCAATTGTCTAATCAGACACAGAACATTGGGTATACCTGGCTGATACTCTACCATTGAGTTACCTCCCTAGCTCTATTTATTTATTTCCTGTGTGGACGCATGTAGAGGTCAGAGGTCAATTACAGGTGTCTTCCTTAACTGCTCTTCATCTTTTTAATCTTCTTTTTGTGTATATGTGCATGTGTGTGTGGTGGTATGCACACATGTGTGTGTGTGAGTACACAGCCCATGTGTGTGGAGGCCAAAGGAGGAGGTAAGACATCCTATTCTATCACTCTGTATCTTAGTCCCTTCACAAGTGTCCTTCGCTTAGCCTGGAGCTATGCTGGCTGCCAGCCAGACCTATCAGCCAGGTCTCTGCTCCCATAGTGCTAGGGTATTGGTGAGTGCTAGGTCACCAAATGGGCCTAGGTTCTTAGCCACAGAACTGTCTCTCCAGGCTCTTCCACCTTAGTTTTGGAGACAGGGTCTCTCATTGAACCTGGGTAGTCACAGTTTGGCTAGATGAGCTGGTCAGTAGGCTCTAGGGATCCATCTGTTTCCATCTCCATCATCACTAAGGTTACAGGTACAGGGTTCTCAGAACCCAAATTCAAGTCTTTATGCTTGTGTGGTGAGCACTTTGCCAACTAGGCAATCTACCCAGTCCTTTTTACTTATTTATTTTTATTGTGATAAAATATAGTTATCATAGACCAAGTGGCTACTATAGACTGAGAGTATTTGGTGGGTGGAGAGGGGATGGAGGAAGGATGTAGTTGGATAAGGGTAATAACACAGCAGAGTGATTATGATGCACAGCAATCATACATTTCAAAATGGCTGATTGAGAGAGCTTTAGACATTCCCAACACACACAGAAAATAGTAAATATCTGAGGTGATATAGATGCCAGTGACTCTAACCTGCCCAATACACACTGAGAATATGCTGAAATGTCACACTGTACCTCATGGGTATATGCAGTTATTATTTGTCAGGGGTGGATGGAGAGATGAGCAGAGGCTCTGCCACCAAGTCTGGTGACCTGAATTCAATCCCAGAACCTTCATGGGAGAGA
>CABHPQ010000798.1:0-78982 GCA_902168405.1 Peromyscus aztecus | reverse complement strand
CACCATCACCATTATCAACACCATCATTACCATAGCCACCATCACCACCATCACCATTGCCACCACCATTACCTTCATTAGTTCTATTATCGCTACCATCATTATCACCACCATTACCGCCACCATCACCGTCACTGTCATCAGCACCATCACCACCAATACCACTGTTACTACCACCATCGTCACTATTACCACCCTTACTACCAGCACTATTATGACTGTGTTGATTACTATGGTGACCATCATCATCTTTCTCACCAGCAGCAGCACCATCATCATCATCACTCTTACTACAAATGCCATTACCACACCTACCACCATCATCACCACCATCACCACCATTACCTTTATCATTTCTATCACTATTACCATTACCACCATCTTTATCATTACCACCACCATCACCATCACTACTGTCATTACCATTACCACCATCGCCACCATCATCTTCATCATTTCCAGCACCATCACCACCACTATTATCACTTTCATCATCACTATCATCTTTATCATCACCATCACCTTTACTACTTTTACCATCAACACCACTACCACCATCACCATCACTTTCATCCTTATCATCACCATGGCCACCATCACTACCACAAACATCACAGTCAGTCATTATTACCACCGACACTATCATCACCATGGCCACCATAACTTGCATCATTACTACTACCACCTTCACCACCACCATTGCCATCACTATCACCAACCTCCACTGCTGTCAGTACCATCATCAGTTTCACCTGCATCAGCACCAGCATCAGCACCATGAGCACACTGGTGCCATCATCATGAGAGTCACTTCTATCTTCACCTCCCACCCAACATCTCACAATCACACATAGATGTCACCAGGCCTTGAACAAGTGACTGGACCTCCCTGGGCTCCTTACTTGCCTGCATTTCAGGGTGATTGTCTTGTGACATGCTTCTATGAGTCCTAGGGAGGCAAAGGCTGTTACTCCGCAGTTTCACTGAAGCAGAAGTTGAGACTTAGAGGTAAAGTCTATTGCCGGGGGAGAAACATTCAGTCTCTGATTCAAAGCTCTGTTTGTGTCATCCTATGATCTTGGCTCTTGTGGCATCTGCCATGGTTGGGTGGCTGACTCCTCGTCTGTCCTGTGTCAGTTGACTGCCGGGAGGGCTGGACAATGTACTCTGAACTGCCAAAGGTTAGGATCCTGGGACTGTGTCTTAGAGCCAATGGGGTGCTTGAAGGTGGGTGATTGTGGAATGGGGGCTCAGAGCCTTGTCCTGCCCTGGGTTTGACTCTTGCGTCTGGGTTAGTGATCTTCTCTAGAATGGAGCAGCTGTGACCAAACCTCCACTGTGAAGAGCCCTGGGCTGGTGGCCTGGAAGCTTTGCTAGGAAATTCTGGGTTCTCATCTTGCTCTTCCTGGGCTGAACCTGAGTCTGCTGACC
The DNA here is from genome assembly GCA_902168405.1 of Peromyscus aztecus. NCBI lineage: Eukaryota > Metazoa > Chordata > Mammalia > Rodentia > Cricetidae > Peromyscus > Peromyscus aztecus. The sequence goes on along the minus strand of CABHPQ010000798.1, from coordinate 77,551 downwards.
ACTATAGTGGGGGCTGCTGGCTCTCCAGCAGGGACATGGTGCTGGGTGGTAGGATAAGGTGAGGTCTCTTGCACCTGCTGTAATGAGCAATGGTTACCACTTGGATGTCCTGAATAACATAAGTAATGGGTGGAAGAACTCACCTCTCATCCTTAGGGACCAATGGAACCCTGCAGAATGCCTTCAGGGCTAGGAGGAGTCAGGTATCCAGGACCTTCCAGGAGAAGAAGGTCCTGGGCTATTTGGAATGATGATGACAGAGACTTAGGTGTGCAGGTTTCCAAGGCTTCAGCCCTCCTACGGGCCTCTTTAGAGACAGTTCTCAACCAGTTGCATTCCACCATCCAAGGCCCTGAGCCCAGAAGGCTACTGTGGCTCTGTTTGCCATATGATCAACTCTGGTCCTTGACAGACCATAGATCCTGAGTCCTTGTCGTAGCTGGGGCCAGGCAGAAGATTGTCGCCTCCCCGTGGGGCCCCTGAGTTAAAAAGGTGTCCCTTTATTTGTAGCACTTAATGTATACACTGATAACAGGTACATAACTCCAGGGTACAATCTCCTCCACAGGGACAGGGACTTCTCTGTAGTCTCACCCTCATGGGTCTAATTCAAGGTGTCCAGAGCTGGCCTCAGACAGGATGTTTTACCCCAACACTCCCAGGGTGGTCTGCCTGGCCAAGGGTCTGAGCTGCATGAAAAGTTGAAGTCAGAGTCTGGGCTCTACAGTTCCGGGCATAGCATTGCATCCTCCTAAATAACCCACATCCTAAACCTGTGGTCCACTGGAAGTGCCTTCAGTCACTTAGGGGTGGGCTTCTGGATGACAGTTACACTAGAGGTGTTCCTTGGGGTTTGGTGTAGATTCTGTGCTGACACACAAAATTTACATATTAATAAGGCTCCATGTAATGATGGGGTACTGTGTGGTAGTAAGGTACTGTGTGGCAGATGGATACTATGTAGTGGTAGAGGTTCCATGTGGTGGTGGGGGTACTATGTTGTATGGCGTGCTGCGTGGTGGTGGAGTACTGTTTGGTGGTGGAGCACCACCATGTGCTGGTGTGTAAGAGTGTGGTGATGGGGTACCATTGATGGTGGGGTACTGTGTGGTGATGGGGTACTGTGTGGCAGAGAGATATCATGTGGTGGTTTCATATTGTATGGTGGTGAAGTTTCATGTGGTGGTGGGGTACTGTGTGGCAGGGTACCATGTAGTGGTGGGGTACCATGTGGTGGTGGGGTACCATGTAGTGGCAGGGTACCACATGATGGGGAGGGATAGTTGCTATTTTGAATCATGGACACAAAGGTATATTGTTTGCATCCAGCTACACATCTGTCTCCTCAAGCATCTATTATTTCTTTGTATGTATAGTGTATATATTTGTGTATGTGCATGTAGGTATGAGTATGTACATGCACGTGGAGTTCAGAGAAGAACACAGGGTATCTTCCTCAATTGATCTCTGTCTATTTTTGAGACAAGGTCTCTCACTGAACCTCAGCTCACAGCTGGGCTAGACTGGCTGCCAGCGAGCCCCAGGCATCCTCGAATCTCAGCTTCCCATAGCACTGAGATTACAGATGTGCACCACCAAGCCTGGCTTTTACATGGAGGGTAGGGATCGAACTCATGTTTTTATGCCTGCATCACAGACACTTTACCAACTGAGTCATTTCCCCACTTATTCATTTATTTTCACATCTATCTATCTATCTATCTATCTATCTATCTATCTATCTGTCATCCATCTATCATATATCTATATCTATTGATTGACCATGTGAGTGTGTGTGTGAGTGTGTGTGTGTGTGTGTGTGTGTGTGTGTGTGTTTACAAGCATGTATGCATTATGCCATGGAGGGAGGTCAGATGACTACTTACGGGAGTCAGTTTTCTCCTTGCCCTACATGGATTCTAGTGACTGAACTCAGGTCATCAGGCTGAGTGGCAAGCACCTTTACTGGATAATCCATCTCACATGCCATGAGATCAACTTGTTTAGATGCCACATATGAGTGAGATCATGCAGCACTTACCTGTCAGGGGCTAGCTTATTACACTTAACAAATGACAAAGACTAACTTTTTTGTTTTTCTGAGACAGGATTTCTCTCTGTAGCCCTTGTGCTATCCTGGACTGTCTGTAGACCAGACTGGCCTCAGACTCAGAGATCTGCCTGTCTCTGCCTCCTGAGCGCTGGGATTAAAGGTGTGCACCACCACTGCTCAGTTTAAGGACTAACCTCTTTAATGGCTGGATATTATTCTTGGGTACATGAATCACATTTATGTTGAGTGACAACGTTGAAATGAACATGGTAGTGTAGGCTTATCGTCCATATACAGCTTTCATTTCCTCCCACAGAGCTGGGACCCACAGCAGCTCTGCTTCTCCCTCTTCCCGCCAGGATCTGCTTTTTAACCCACCACTGGGCACAGCATGGAGCTCCCACTGGCCCCACTCCCTGGGTTTGCTCTCCTGCCTTCATCTGTCCTCTCTGTCTCAAGCAATCGAGACACAGTCAAAGTGCACCTCACCCGGATCCTCAGGCCTCAGTTTTCTCTCCCTGGAAGGGATCTGTTAGTTTTTACCATCTTAATTTTTGGGAGGGACATAGGATCCATCTATATAGACAAGGCTATCCTTGAATCATAATACTGCCTCAGCCTTCTGAGTACTGATTTACACCTAGTTTCAACCATTTTAACCCTTCTGTCCAGTAGTGTGGGCATATTCCCTCTGTTATGAGACAGACCTCCAGAATGTTTTATTTTGTTCAGCTAATACTCAAATCCAGAGCATTTCTCAGCCCTGGTCCTGGAAAGGATGTCCCGTGGAACCCTGCAGCATAGACCCTTCTGTGACTGGCTTGTGTCACCCAGCACAGCCTTGGGGTTCCTCCTCATCTCAGCAGGTGTCCGGACATCCTGGAATACAGGTGACTGCTGTCCTGTGTGAATGAACTGCTTCCTGGCACACAGGTGACTGCTGTCCTGTGCGAATAAATTCTTAGGCTGCTTCTGCCTCCAGCTGTGGTGCCACAAGTGTGAAAATTCCTCTTTGAGCTCTGCCTCCCCTGTTGGGGGGTGGGGTGGGGTGTTTTCACACAAGCTGGGCCACCCCACCTAGGTCTACTTCAAAATTTCAAGAGGGTGTCACACTTTTCCATGGTGACAGCACCATTTTATGTCCACGTCAGCATGTACAAAGCCTCTGGTTTCTCTACACCCTCAGCAGCATCTGTTATTTTTTGTTTTGCATTTTGTGAAATTTACATTTATTTATTCATGCACGAGGACACTTGTGTCGTGGCATGCCTGGGGGTATCAGAGGACAGTTTGTGGGAGTTAGTTCTGTTCTTCCTGTTGGTCCGAGGGGTAGAACTTGGGTCCTCAGGCTTGGTAGCAAGCACCTTTATCCACTGAGTTGCCCCCCCCCACTCCCCCCCCCCCCTCCCGCCCCAGGACAGTGTTTCTCTGAGTAGCCCGGGCTGTCCTAGAGCTCACTCTGTAGACCAGGCTGGCCTCGATCTCGGAGATCTATCTCCCTCTACCTCCCAAGTGCTGAGATTAAAGGCATGTGCCACCACTGCCCTGCTGAACGATTTCCTTTTTTCATCGAGGATGTGCCTGTGTGTCTGTGTGCATGACACTTGCCTGGTCACCTATGTGGGAATTTGCTTTCAGACGCTCTGCTGAGTTTCACTGATGTGATTCTCTCTACATCACTGTGACAGTGCCACACTGTTTTCATTGCTGTGGCCCAGGTGCTGTCTGCTTTGAAATGAAAAAGAGTGGATCTCCCAATTTTGTCAGTTTTCAAAACTGACTTGGCTCTTAGGGTTGAGAGTCTGTATGAATTTTAAGAGGTTGTTTTTCTGTCTCTGCAACTTAATAAGTATCAGTGGGACTCTGCCAGGGCTGCATGGCCTCTGTGACTGTCTTGGGTACTTCGAGCATCTTAGGAATATGTCTCCCAACCCCTTAACATGGGTGTCTTTGAATTCAGTTGTCATCTTAAAGTCCTTTCACCTCTTGATTGGGATTATTCCTAAACATTTGACTGCTGGCATGAATGAAATTGCTTTAGTTCCCTTCTTTATTTTGTTTTTGAACTTCTAAGACACTCTCATGCAGCCTAGCTGGCCTTAAACTTCCTATGTACCTGGGAATGACTTTGAACCGCTCAATCCTTCTGCCTCCATCTCCCAGTCGTGGGGATGGCAGGTGTTCTGGGTTGTTCATTGCTAGGGTATAGAGACATGATTTTGTGTGTTGGCTTTGTGTCTTGAAACTGCTGCATTTGTTTATTGTGGAATCTTTAGAATGAGAAAAGAGTTTTAACAAAACCTGGTTCAAGGCCCTTCCTGCCAACCTTGTACAATCCTAGCACTGTCCATTGCCAACAGCATCTTTCTAGGAGCTCTGCCTCCTCTTAAGCCTTTTTATTTCATACTTTTTGTGGTGCTGGGAATCAAACCCAGGGCCTTCCACCTGCTAGGCAGGTGCCCTATCACTGAGCTGTATCCTCAGCCCTCTCATAAGACTTTTAAAGCTACCTGAGCCAGTATATTATTGTTTTCCTGAGCCTGGGTTTTCTCACTTAACACAGTATTTTCCAATCGTGCCCATTTTCCGATACAATTCATCATTTCACTTTTTATGGCTAAATAAAATTCCATGAGTGTATGCACTATCCATTCATCTGGTGATGGGCATCTAGGCTGGCTCCAATTCCTTGCAAGTGTGACTCCAGCAGCAATGAATACGATTGTGCAAGTGCCTGAGTCAACATTTGATGGCAGGTGAATATATGCCGGGCATGGAACTTTCTGTAACCCTGCTGCTCACGAACCCTGTTTGAAGCACATTCCTTAGACAGGGCACATAACCTGAGCCCTCAGGGTGGCTGGGAGGTGCCTGGCCCATAGGAATGGGGATAATGAGCTTCTGATATCTTTGTTCTCAGTCTCGTCCCATCCTTGTGTGTCAATACTAGGAAGAAATGAGGCCCGCCTTCAGCTCTACTTCTTCAAGGGAAACAAAATGTAAGGCACCCAGGTAACCGGGATCTGCGAACCTGGAAGGCATGTGGACTTCTCCAAATTCTTACCTTGCCAGGAGGGAGAAGAACCTATTGTCTTCTCTCAGGAGTTCTTGGCACTTGCCATGGGACACACTGGTCTGCAGTAGAGACCCAGAAGTGGCCACCTTGTGTCCCACCGAGGTCAGGAGACCTCAGGCACCCATGGACATCACCGCACCTGTGTGCTTGGCTGGGTGAGGAGTGTCTGAACAGGGACGCAGGGTTGGGTGCACTTTAAAAATGACTTTCCCTGCTTCAAAATGAGGCTGGCTTTGAGTCCCAAGCTCCTTCGGGGGCTGTCTAAAATTAGCACCCTGGTGACAAGGCAGTCTTTGTCAGGGACCTACAGCTTGCCCTGGGAAGCAGGGGAATGTCAACTGCACAGTGTCTGCATCAGTTTGAGGTTTTTCACCAGGCCAGGCAAATGGTGCCGCTTCAAAGCGTTTAGAATCCAGTTTCTCAGTGGTTGTCTGATTAGACTGTCAGGGTCATAAGGTGCTGGCTTTGTGGTCAGACAGCAGTTCCCTCCCCTACCCAGCACGGGGGTGGCAGCACGGGCCTGGCCACTGGCCTCTTTATTTGTGAGGTGTTTTGAGCCCCCATATCCCATTGATGAGCTGAGCGGTGATCCTGGGATGGAGTGTACCCTTGGGGACATTCACTTACACACCCCAGAACTTGCTTGAAGGCCGGGGAAGTAGGCATCAGTTGTTGGGTGTGTTGGGTATGGGACATGTACCTAAGCCAAATGTATGGAAGAATTGCATCTTCTGGGAAAGGTAGCCTTTATGTTGACTGTGTGAGTGTGGATCCCAGGCCCAGCCCCAGCCCCAGCTCTCCGCACCGGGCCTCAGTGCCCTTCCTGCATGGCTGTGATTAGGTAGGATGTGTGTGAAGTTCTCAGCCTAGAGACGGCTGATAAATGGTGCCACCATGCCTGTGTTTGTGAGCCACAGTTTCGGGACCCACGATGCTCATTTGTGTGGCTTCTGGAATGACGAATTTGGCATGTAGCCACCCTGACTAGGTACAGGCAGGGCATGAACTATGCCTATGACTTCTCACTTGCTTCCCATGAATGGAAGAGGCTTCAGGCTTTTTAAAAAGAGAGCCCAGGCTCAGGATGGCAGAGCTTGTGGCTGTGGCTGTGGCTGTGGCTGTGGCTGTACTTGGGCATAAGATCCAGGCAGAAGAGACCAACTGAGGATGTGTTTATATAGTCACCATCTTGTCACTGTGACAGAACCTGGACAAATGCACCTTAAGAAGGGAAGGGCTGCTGGGCAGTGGTGGCACACATCTTTAATCCCAGCACTCAGGAGGCAGAGGCAGGTGGATCTCTGTGAGTTCGAAGCCAGCCTGGTCTACAAAAGAGTTCCAGGACAGCTGGGGCTGTTACACAAAGAAACCATCTTGAAAACAAAAAAAAAAAAAAAAAAAAAAAAAAAAAGGAAAAAGGAGAAGGAGGGGGAGGAGGAGGAGGAAGGTTTATTTGTCTTACAGTTTGAAGGTCCAATTCATCATGGCAGGGAAGGTATGATGGCAGGAGCTTGGGGCAGCTGTCAGACTGTATCCATGGTCAGGGAGCAGAGAGAGAGATGGATGTGGGCACCAGCTCACTTCCTCCTTTTTACTCCATCTGGGAGCTCAGCCTATGGAATGGTCTTCCTCCTTCCATTAACTCACTCTAGAACCTCCCTCAAACATGCCTGGAGCTTTGTCTCCTAGGTGACTCTAGATCCCATCATGTCGATGGTCAGTGTTCATGGTCCCAGGTGTCGGGATGTGGTTCTTCAGAGTTAGCGTGGGTCTGAAGCCTGACAGCAGAGTCCTGGTAAGAGGCGGAACCATAGAGATTGTCAGCTGAAAGAGAGCAGCAGATGCCAAGCGCAGATACATTTGAAGCATTACTTGAGCCCTTGCTTTGGAAGAAACTAGGAAGGTGTTTCCTGAGCCTCCAAGTGTGGCTCTGCCAGGAGGCTGTGAACCCCAGAATAGACATGGAGATCATTTCCATAGGTTTAAGCCGCCCAGTTTCTGGTTGCTTGCTTGACCATAGGGAAGCAGCTGGCTACTTCTGTCTCCTGCTCTCTAAGTTGAATCTTCTTCCTTCACCTCAAGATTCCAAATCAGCTTCTGTGAACTTTCCTCAGAAAACCCCATTTCTCACTGACAATCTGACCAGGCCAGGCCTGCTGGTTAAGCAGTAGTCTGTGCCTGGACCTACCTCATCATCCTGAGGCAGCTGTGTCTGATTCACACCCTTGTCTCCACAGGTCCGGGCCATCCGGCTCTCCTTTGTGGGGGAGCTGGGCTGGGAGCTGCATGTCCCCCGTGCGTCCTGCTTACCAGTGTACCGGGCTGTGATGGAGGCAGGTGCCAAGCATGGCCTTGTCAATGCAGGCTACCGTGCCATTGATTCCCTGAGCATTGAGAAAGGTGAGCCCCGGGAGGCCACCCAAGCCACCAGGAAGAAGCTGGGGTGCTCCTGTCACTGGTGTTCAGATTCTCACATCATACATCCCTCTGTCTCCCACTGTCTATGCATGGGGTCTCCTTTGCAGGGCCTCAGAAGTGATGCTGGGGTCCCCAATACCTGCACACACCTGGCCTCAGAGAGGTGAGGCCCTGGCTAGACTCCTGAGGGAGTAGGCCTCAGTGGGGAGGGGTTGAATTCAGCACTGTGGGCTCCTCGAGAGACTTTTTTTTGAGCTTTTAAAGAATTTGGTGCTGGAGGTTGAACCCAGGACCTCACATATGCCTATGTGGGGTTCTACTAGCGACACCCCGATATCTGCAGGGAGGTGAAGACTCGGAGCAGGATGGGCTGCTAACAAGTGGCCACCTCACCTCCTTTAAAAGGTGATAAAAGTTCAGGGTGGGATCTGCCTTTCCCCTAGGGTGGCTCACTCCAACACCCCACCCTGATGGTACAAGGGACCAGAAAGCTCACAGAACTAGTCTGCTCCAGGAACTCATATAGGGAACCTTCTGGAGTCCAGGATCTGCTGCATCGTCCTGGGCTGCCCAGGTTGCTAAGCAACAGTGAAGGTGGAGATTTGGGGACTGGGTAGTGTGGGTTTGGGCAGCACCCACATGCGTCTTCTAAAGACTTGTTGCCCACCTCAGCTGGACACTCACCCGTGCCCTCCTTGTTCCACAGGCTATCGACACTGGCACGCAGACCTGAGGCCTGATGACAGCCCCCTGGAGGCAGGATTGGCCTTCACCTGTAAGCTCAAGTCCTCAGTGCCCTTCCTGGGCCGTGAGGCTTTGGAGAAGCAGCGTGCCACAGGCCTCTACCGACGCCTGGTCTGCCTCACTGTGGAAGAGTGAGTATGCTGGCCCATCGGGTGACTGTCCACACGGAAGAGGTGGTACTTACCATTTACAGTGAGAGCTCCTGGGACTGGCATGTCCTTCGGGTCAGCCTCCCATTCACAATGGCCCTTTGCAGATGGGAAAAGTGAGGCCCAGGAGATCTAAATCTACAACACAAGATCTACATCATGTGTTGGTAAAAGCAGAACTGGTATGCAAATTTAGACCCCTCAAGGGCTGAGTGGGCCAGAAGTGGGTCAGAGATGGGGGAGCATGGGCAGGGCCCCAGGAACATGGAAAAGGCTTAACCTTCTCTAATGAAGGCATTTAAAAGAGAAAGCTTCTGCACCTGGGCTGGCTGCTCTGTGGTGAGTAGAGCCAGGCCTGACTTGGGAGGGTGACCCCTACTTACAAGCCGGTACCCTGTCCCTTTGCAACCACCTCCCATCCTGTTCCAATTAAATCCTGACTGGGCAGAACTGTCCTCCATTTATAAATGAGGGACACAGAATGACAGAGACACGGACTCATACCCAGTCACACAGCAGAAGTGAAAGGTGAGACCTTTTCTGGGGAACTCGATCTTCCATTCCGCTCACCAAGAAACAGCTTGGAACATGTCAGTGGGAGCCAGGCTCAGTCTCAAGTGCTCCAAATCACCGGGAGAGTTTGGATCCTGGAGGCCTGGGTTCTATTGGGTCAGAGCCACACACTGGATAGTGTTGGCCCACAGTGGCACCCACAGGAATTCTCATAGCAACTGTCTCCAGGAAGGGGATATGACGTTGGACATTGCTTTGCCACTGACAGCCAGCCACAAAAGCTGCCACTTGGCTCAGAGTGTCAAGTGTGGTAAGAGGCAATGAGCAACACCAGGGTTTGTCATCATACTGTGGCTTCTTCCTGAGATCTCACCTACTCCCCTGAGGGCTACCCAGCTTGGGTGGCAGGAGCCTCTCAGGTGGGGCAGAACTGCCATATCCCCACCCCCGCCAAGCCTCAATAAAGCTTCTGAGGTCTGTGTTTAGGTCCAGATCAGAGGGTTGACACCTGTCCTGCTCAGGGGCTTCCTTCCTGTCCCTGCAGCTCTTGGCTCCAAGGCACTTGATGATGTGTGCCTGCTGCTTTGAGGGGACTTGGGTGAATTGGGAACCTCCACAATGCCGCTTTGTACCATGGAGAATGACTAGAGAGGATGCTGGGTGGGTAGGACCCAGTTGGTGTGGCTCTACATTGCAGACGCAAGAGGGCATCTGAACCTGCCCTGACCCTTGTCATTCTGAGAAGCCACCACTGATGACAGCCCAGAGGGTCAGTCGGCAAATGGCACCAAATTTTACCGTGATCTGGACATGGACATTTCTAGGTTTTAGTGGGTTTCTTTTTCTTTTTCCTTTTGTCTGCCATTTTGAATTTTGAATAAAAAACTTTAATATTAATATAGTACATTGATAAAGAAAAATCCTTTAGGTAAATGTACTATAAAGAGCAGATGACCAGAACACTGTAAAATAAGGCCACTTGGCTGTTAAATGAACTAGATTCAGCATACTCGCTACCAAAATTCTAATGGAATTCATCATTGAACTAGAAAAAAAAATCCTGAAATTTACATGGAAGCATAAGATCCAGAACAGTCAAAGCAATCCTGAGCAAAAAAAAGAGAAATGAGGGAGGCACCATCATACCTGACCTCAAATTATATGGCAGAGCCATAGTGACAAAGCCAGTGTAGTCCTGACACAAACATAGATGTGTAGACCCAGCGAACAAATAGAGGACCCAGAAAGAAGTCACACAACTCTTACAGTCACTTGATTCTCAACAAAGGTGCCTTCAAAATCACATTAGAGAAAAGCAGCCTCTTTAATAATGGTGCTGGCAAAACTGGATGTCCACATGTAGAAGTAAGAAATAGACCTCCGCTTTTCATCCTACATGAAAATAATCCCAGAGTGGATGAGATCTAAATCTCTTGAAACTCTGAGACTTCTGGAGAAACGCTAAGGGAAGAAGGCACCTCAAGATATAAATGTGGGCAGGGCCTTTCCGAGTGGGAAGTCAGCACATGAACTGTTGAATGGGATTGCCTGAAATAAAAGCAATTCCTTCGCAACAAAGGGAACAATAGTCAGAGTGAAGAAGCAGCCTGCAGAATGGGGGACATCCATCTGACAGAATAAATACTCAGAATATACAAACAACATCAACAACAAAATTTAACAACAACCCCACAAATAACCCAGAGAGTAAGCAGGCAAATGAACTGAACAGACAGCTGAAGAAGAGGAGAAATGCAAATAGCCAATGAACATAGGAAAAATCGCTCAGTGTCTTCAGCTATGAGGGAAATGGTAAACCAGGACTTTGCTGAGATTCCATCCTGCCCCAGTCAGAGAGGCTGACACTAAGAAAAGGAAGGACAGCTGGTATGGATTCCGGGAAAGAGGAACCTTTATCCACCACTGCTGGGAATGTAAGTCACTTCAGCCACTGTGGCAAAGGGACTTCCATATGACTCAGCCACGCTCTCCTGGTGATACCAAAGGGCTCTGAGTCAGCATGCCAGAGAAGTACTAGACAGTCATATTTGCTGCAGAAGTGTTCATAATAACCAAGACACAGAACCAGCCCGGACGCCCATCGATGGATGATTTTATCTATCTATCTATCTATCTATCTATCTATCTATCTATCTATCTATCTATCTATCTATCTATCTAATTTTTGAGGCAGGGTTTCACTATGTAGACTTGGTTGGCCCAGAACTCACCATGTAGACCACATTAGCCTTGAACTCATCATGGTCTGCCTGCCTCTGTCTCCTGAGTTCTGGGACTAAACGTGTGTACCACCATGCACAGCCCAGTGGATGAATTAGAAAGAAAATGTGGTACATACACAATGGTGTATGATTTACTCATTATTTACCCACAAATAAGAATAGAATTGTGGTTTTATTTTGTGTGTGTGTGTGTGGGGGGTGTTTCATGTATTATTTTGTTATTTAAAAGACCTTTATTTGTGTGTTTGTGCAAATGCGCTCGTGTGTGTGTGTGTGTGTGTGTGTGTGTGTGTGTGTGTGTGTGTGTGACATGAAAGTAGAAGGGGAGGGTAGAGAGAGGGGACAAGCCGGGCGGTGGTGGTGCATGCCTTTAATCCCAGCACTCAGGTGGATCTCTGTGAGTTCGAGACCAGCCTGGGCTACAGAGTGTGATCCAGGACAGGCTCCAAAGCTACACAGAGAAACCCTGTCTCGAAAAACAAAAAACAAAAAACAAAAAACAAAAAACAAAAAACAAAAAAAAAAGAGGGGGACAAGAGAGGGTAGCTGGGTGAATGTGAACAGAACGAGTATGTATATATATGATGATTTCACAATGAAACAGAGTATTTTTCTTTTTAAAAGATTTTATTTTATTTATGTGTATGTGTTTGTGTGAGTGTATGCCATACGTGCATGGGTGCCCACAGAGGTCCGAAGAGGGCATAGGACCCTCTGGAGATTGTGAATACCTGGCGTGGGTGCTGAGAGATGAACTGTAGTCCTCTGTAAGAGCAGCAAGTGCTCTTAACTGCTGAACTATCTCTCCAGCGACCCCCCATTATTTTCTATAATTAATATAGACCTTTAAAAAGGCAGTTAAATGAAAAGGGGATGGAATAAGGCCTCGCGGAAGCCCCAGGGCTCTGCCCAGCTTTAGTTAGATTTCATTCCCTTGTTCACTCCCAGTCTGTCCCCTGTCATCCTAGGTCAGGTGTTGGGCTATTAGGGGCTTGCAAGGTCCTTGTAGGGTAGCTGTACCCATGTGGGCCATATGCTATTGCAGGTACAGTCCAGCTGCCTCGCTTTCCCAGGCTGTGTTCCCACCATGGTCAAGGTTCCAGCCATCTTCTTGCTTCTTGCAGGGAGGTGCCTATGTTTGGCCTGGAGGCCATCTGGAGAAACAGCCAAGTGGTGGGCCACGTCCGGAGGGCTGACTTTGGGTTCGCCGTAAACAAAACCATCGCCTATGGCTACATCCGAGACCCCAGTGGTGGACCGGTGAGCCCTGTTCCCTGTCCATTTCCAGGCTCAACACCAGATCCTCAGGACCTTACCTGTGCATGCTGGGAACACAGGAGGAAGGAAGCCAGGAAGGGTGGAGGAGTGCCTAGTCCTGGTCTTCAGCAGCATCCTGCCGCTTTTTCTCTTTTATCTCAAAAAGAAACTGACGAGGGCAGCCCCAGGATTTTCTTGATCAAAAAGAGTTGCAGGGCCTGGAACAACATTCTCTGGTCCCAGAGGCTAGCGAACCATCTCTACCCTTCCTCCTTATCCCAGATACCTCAACCCCAGTGAGCCAAACCCAGGCTGCAGATGCTGGGGCAGCCTGGAGAGCCATAAGAAGGGTGCCAGCTATGTCCCCAGGAGGAAAGGGGTGGCTTTACCTCTTCCTGTTTCCCAGCCATGGGTGTAGAGGTGCGAAGAGTATTGCCATTTATTTTCACACTACCTAAGCATACCTTTGCCGAAGTCTCACTGAGATCTCCTATGCCCCAGCTTCAGTCCCAGAGGTGCTGACCTGGCTCTGCCTTCTAGCCTGACACCAAGACAAATTGGACCACGGTGTCCAGCTGAATGGAGGAAGGGGTTACCAAGCTGGGGAAGAGGCAAGGACAAGTGGCTCCCATGGGACCTGGGGGTAGCCTGACTTGTGGAGCCCAGCTTAGGATGGGGGTGGCTGAGTGGAGAGGAGCCCTGTGCTAGAGCAGGAGGCTCAGGATACAGGCTTGACTTGAGCCTGTGGCTTTTTCTTGCTCTATGACCACAGACCAGGGGTTTCCCTAAGATCCCGCGCTTTTCCTATAGAAAGGGTACAGGCTCCCACCCTCCTCACAGGACTCCAGTGTGGAGCACCACACATTGCAAACCAGCCCGGGACTTTTGGTGGTTACACAGGACTTTCTTAACACTGAGAGGCCACAACCTGGGTCCCAGCCAAGGCAAAATTAGAAGTTCATTTACTGGTGCCCAGGCCTGGTGGGCAGGGGAGAATCCACAGCCTTTTCTTTCAGAGCTCAGTGCCACCCACCATGCCCACTCTTTCATTGGGTTTCTGATAAACAGAGCCTGGGCACAGATAAGGAGCCTGCACAGATAAGGAGCCCGACCCTGAAGGTGACCAAAGGAGTGAGAGGCTCATGTCCCACCGCTGTGATCAAGCTTCTAGACTATTCATGCCATGAGCGTGGGCAGACGCTGCAAACCAACCCCCTCTCTCCCTATTTATCAGTGCTCTGGTTGGGTAACCCACATTTCTAAGTAAGACTAAGGAGCTAGCGGGTATTCTGTGGCTCGTGGGTGTTTATCAGTTGAACTAGGCTAGTCCCAGAACACCTGCCTTGACCCTGCTGAAATCCACCAGTCTCCCATCATGTAGGGAAGTGCATGGCACAGAGGACTTATCCCCCAACATCCTGTGGCTTAAAAAGGTGTGTTGCCTTTTTTCTTTTTCTTTTCTTTTTCATCCAGTCCTGAGCCACCTGGAATGAGGGGGAACAAGCACCAGACCCCTCCAGCCTGTGCCTGGAATCCTCACTGTACACAAAGAAGCAACTCCTTGGGTGGCCTAGGAGTGTTCCTCCTTCCGCACAGTAGAGTGTCAGGCTACGGCACTCTCCCTTGTCAGAGGAGCACCTGCTCCCAGGGCTAACAGCTCCAGAGGGCTTGCTGAGAAGAGGGAGCCAGATATGGGCTGGACGGGGGAGGGTACAGGGGCCATGCTGTCCAGAAAGCTGTTCCGTCCACCCTGTCCCTCAGGATAACATGTCTGGCCACTGGCCCCGGCCTTATAATAATGGTGTGTTTGTCTGGCTCTAAAATGCATCCAGGCTCCTGCCTGGGCCCCATCTTCCCAGGGAGCTTGGAACAGGTCACAGGAACAAGTCGTGCTGAGGGAGAGGTCTTGATGGCTACTGGGCCTAAGCTTTGATGGGCTCAGATATCCCTGTCTGGCTCATGGGCACAGGGCACATGAACTGCTGTTCTTGGGAGCTCCATCTCAGAGAAGGGGTTTGGTACAGGGGTTGGCTTAGCAGAGTTAGGACTGAGAGACCCTAGACACCCCCCGCCCCAGTAACAACTTAGTGACTCTGACTTCCCTCTGCTCCTAGGTCTCTCTGGACTTTGTGAAGAGTGGAGAATATGCCTTGGAGAGAATGGGGGTCACCTATCCTGCCCAGGTTCACCTGAAGTCTCCCTTTGACCCTGACAACAAGCGGGTGAAGGGCATCTACTGATGGGCTGCAGGGTGGAAGCTACATTGCTCAGGCCATTGGAAACCGCCACACTTCCCACACTGCCTGCCGACTCCTGCACTGCACAAATGGCCCCGTGTCCCAAGACCCAGGATACAGGCAAAACAGACCTTCCCAACCCTTAGCCTCCATCTGGTCCTGCTAAGCACCCCAGCTCCTAACCAGGACTGGATGGACCACGATGTTCCTCCTGCTCATGGACCACACAGTGGTCTCCAATCCACCCTAGTCCTCCCAAAATGCACCCTGCAGATGTCTTGGCTCAAGGTCCTTGTGAGTAGTATCTCAGAAGGTTAAGCCAAGCTAGGAGCCGGCAGGCAGGCAGGCAGGCTTCCCCTCTGTTCCTCACTCGGCTGACTGGCAATGTGTAGCTCAAGCACTTGAAGAGTAGTGAATCAGGGGACAGCGGGCAGGGGTTGATGAACAGTGTCCCACAGGTATAGGATGGAGAGCACAGAGCTATGTGCTGTACTGGTGCAGTCCTTCCTCAGGATGGCTGCCTTCCAGACCAGAGAGGAGAGA
Source organism: Peromyscus aztecus (assembly GCA_902168405.1). NCBI lineage: Eukaryota > Metazoa > Chordata > Mammalia > Rodentia > Cricetidae > Peromyscus > Peromyscus aztecus. Next base: position 62,318 of record CABHPQ010000798.1, on the reverse strand, counting down.
GAGAAAGCGCTTGCCTTAACCTTCCAGTTCTGCAGGAGAGAAAGCCTTCTGAGAGTCACCAGCCTGTGACACGGGGTGGGGTGGGGTGGGGGCACGTGTCGTGGGATTCAGACCAGGAAACTCCATTCCTTACACAGCAGTGCCAGCTTCTATCTCAGTTTCCACTGACGCCGTCGCTCGTGGGTCCAGGGGCGCCAAGCTTGCTGTTGCGCAGGGCCCTGCTGCAGTGCGCGTTTCTAAGGACCTTTGTCTCTACCACAGATGCATCCTGCTCACCCAACCTCTGGTGGCGGGGCTGCTCTGGCTCTGCTGGATGAGACATAGTGGCTCCTTCTCTCACCTTGTGTAACCACCTACACCTGCCTGCGTGTCGGGAGTGACCCTGTCTCTCCTTCCGGGGGCGAATGTCTGTCACTTTTCTATAGATCTAGTCCTCATACCCTGACTTAGAAATTGTGGATGCTGTGACGGCCCAAACAAAGGTCACCATGTCTTCTTAAAGTTCATGCCCTCTTGTCATCTAGGAGAGCAGGGGGCAGATGCTGCGTCAGGATGGAGTTGGAGTCTCCTAAACCCAAAGAAGGCAGCGGAGGGGAGAGTTGGGCACAGTTGTCCTGGGTGGGCTCTGAATCTTTACAGGCTCCCGCACCACACACTGAGCTGGAAAAGGTCAAGCTAATAAAATTGAAACCATGGGAAGATGTGTGGGGTACAGTTGGCCTTTCAAACACGGATCTGGTCCCCTGAGCCTGGGGAAGGGCTGGAGGCGGGAGGGTGTGGAGGAATCTCTGAATGGCTGAAGGAACACCTGTGGTCTCTCGGGAGCACAGTGCTGGCTCTTGGATGACATGAGTTTTGTGGAGCCAGAGGAGAGAAAAGGGGAGGAGTGAGGAAAAGAGGAGGGGGAGAGGGAGGAGGGGAGGATGGGGAAGAATGTGTGTGTGTGTGTGTGTGTGTGTGTGTGTGTGTGTGTGTGTGTGTGTGTTGGGGGGGGTAAAGTAGAGTAGGGAGGGAGGGGAGGAGGGGGAGGAGAGAATGGAGGCAGCTGCCCAGATTGCCCAGCCGTCCCTCCCCCAATTCTGTGGTCAGGCCCGATGACCACGTGTGGCTCACAACCTGCCCTTGGGGATAGCTCAGGACAAGGGAGGTCTGAGTGCTTTCCCAGCCGAACTCGTTTCTCCCAGACTTCACATGCCTTTCCCATGCCTGCCTGCCTCCCCCATGCAGTCCTTGGAAGGGTGTTGGGTCCCTGAGTGAGAGCAGCTGTCAAGAATCACCTCCCAAGTTCATCTGGAAAGTCCCTGAAGTGCCTTTGCCCGGGGCACCCCCTCCTGGATGGACCACAGAGACCTCAGGCCCGGCTTCCCACACTGCCAATCTAGAGGCACATTTCATAGCTATATTTCAAAACTTTTTTTTTCTGGAAAATCACGTCCTATGGCCCCCACTGTGGTGAGCATTGCCTATCAGAAATCACTGGAAAACCGATGTGAAAATGCCCAAAGTGTGGAGAGCAGAGTGAGGCAGGCAGGGGAGGGAGGGGATGGGGTCTTGGTACCCTCAGATGCCTCAGTGAGCTACAACAGTGTCGGGGTTCAGAGGTTTCTGGGTGGAGCTGTCACTGCGGAGGACAGCAGGACAGGGGCACACACAGGCTTGCTGCCCCCGTCCTGGTCACGTAGAAAATGCTTGCATTAGTGCAAAGCAGCATGCCACACCACATGCCTTCTGGTGGGAGACGGGGAGGGGCCCCCGGCAGGGTCAGATGTCCATTTCCCTGGTAAGGACTGGGAGCCTGATAGCAAAAATGTCCAGGTCACTTCCAGTTACTTCCCTCCCACACATCCCAGGGGCTTTCTGGCGCTGGCACAGGGCCACATCCCTTTAGTCTGTGTGGAAGACAGCAGAAACATTTGGCAAAGGAGAGGAGGGAGGTACAGACAGGCGGTAGAGAGCAAGCTGCTCATGTGTCATGGTCCTGAGGTAGGCCTGACCAGCATGCTACGTGCCCTGGTGGTATCTAAACCACCCAACCTGCAGAGGGGGACTGATAGATGGGGCTGTCTCACTCTGCCTCAGCTTAGGGACTTCACCTGGAGGACCAGCCATGCCCCCTGGACTTCCATCCAGCCTGGCTGAGCCTGCGCATTCATCTTACCTTGACCCCATGGGGATTCAGAGGCCGGAGGGATTGCCAAGGACAGCCCAAGTGATGGTCCTGTCACTCTTGTGGGTAGGGGAGAGCAGGCAGGCAAGTGGTTCTGGGTCTCTAGGAAGAGAGCTGTAAAAAGCCCACAGACAGAGCTGAGGCCTTTTGAGTCCCTCCAGGCCCAACCTATATATGGGCAGAGGGAACCAGGCTGTTCTCGTGATGAGTGAGAGGCAGACAATGGTGGGCATCTGTGAAGGGCATCAGAGGAGGACTAACTCAAGTTGTTAACACTCATTCATCAGGTGACCATCCTGCCAAGATGCAAACCGGCCAGTGTGCCCCCTGACTTCCCTCCTGGCCAGTTGTTGTGGATCCAGTCAGGTCAAATACCTGAGTACCCCAGCATGTAGCCCCTCCCACCTTTGGTCCCCTCCGACTTTCTTCCGTATTCTCCCCACAGTCTTCAGGACAGCACCCTGCATGGAGATAGCTGAACATCTGAACACCACGCTGCCCGGGCACCACGCTGTCCAGCTTCTTCCACCAAAGACCTGATGGTGTCACGACCTGCAAGCAGGCACTTTGCATGGGTGCCCAGGTTCTTAGGTTCCCACTGCTAAGCAAGCTGCAGTGGCAGCCAACTCGGGGAGCTTTGGGCAGCTGGCAAGCCCAGGAACCTCTGCATGCAAGCTCGTGGAAGCATCTTAGGAGGTCACCACAGCTAGTGGGGTACCGCTAGTTCTACACTGGGTGAGGAGTCTCCACCTTCTGCCTCACAGGTGGTGGGTGCCCCTTGCCTCAAAGACGGGTCCTGCCCCAAGGGGCCCACAGGAACTCCCCGCTGCTGTGTAGGTGGCTCTGTCTGGAGCCACTGATAAGGCTTACTGAGGGGTACCGGGAGAAAGGCTTGGTATTTTCAGCCCATGGCGACCCTCTGGAGTTCACTTGGTGCCACAATCCCAAGCAGCTCCCCACAACAATAAGATGCTGTGTGGATGCCCCATCCAATGTGGCAGCCATGAGTCACATACTGTTGCTGAGCCCTGACATGAAGGAATGACACCAAAGGGAACTGTAAATATGTCACACTGTGCACATGCATGTGTGTATATGTGTGTGTGTGCACGCGCGTGTGCGTGTGTGTGCGTGTGCATGTGTACGTGTGTGTGTGTGTGTGTGTGTGTGTGTGTGATGTGTTTATGTACATGCATACATGTGCACACACCCAAGTATATAGAGGCCAAAGGTCAACCTTGGGTTTTGTTCTTCAGTGGTCTACCTTGTTTTCTGAGACAAGGCCTCTCACTGAGACCCAAGGCTCACTGGGTTAGGCTAGGCTGACGAGGCTCAAGCCTCAGGGATCCCCCTGTCTCCCCGCGACCCGCCAGTGCTAGCACTATAAACACGCACCCTCACGTGGGTTCTGGAGATTGAACTCAGGTCCTTACGTTTACATGGCAAGTGTCTTACTGACAGAACTGTGTTCCTAGCCAACTTCTGTCTCAGTTTTGAGACAGAGTATCATGTAGACCAAGCTGGCCTTGAACTTGGTTGTGCAGCCAAGGATGACCTTGAATTTCTGATCCTCCTGCCTCCATTTCCCAAGTGCTAGGATGGCAGATGTACTCATGTAACTGTGCCCAGTTTAATGTGGTTCTGGGGATAGAAGTGAGGGCTTTGTGCATGTTAGGGTAAGTGTTCTACCAACTGAACTACATCCCTAGCCGTGGTGCTTACCATTTTTAAATTAATATAAATAAAAATGAAACAGCCACCTGAGACTGAGGGCTACCCAATAGTACTGCCTGGAACATTTCAGGACCAGCTCATGAAAGACCTTTTCCCTGGTCTGGGGACACCCTACTTGTACTCAAGACCCTCTTAACACTGTTAAAGAGTAGCAGATGCCATCCTCTGGCACCTCCTAAAAGCCCTGGCTTCTGAGCGGCAAGAGAGCCCTCCGCTCCATGGGATACCCAAACCCAGCGAAATGGGAATGGCTGACGCCCAGGCCTTTTCCACCACCCCAGTTCAGAAGAGGGCTAGTTCTGGAGACTTGCTTTGGCTTACAGCATATGGGGAGGAGGTGGTCTCGGTCGCTTGTGTACCCTTATGTTCTACAGGGACCTTGTCAGCTAACCTCGGGTCTCTGAGCCTCTGTTTTCTCATTTGTCTAGGAAAGACACAAAGCGAGTTCTTAAAGGCTTGGGCAGCTGGTGGAGACCTCATGGGCCTCAACTGGCGGTTGTAACAACACCCTGATCACCCTGGTGAGGCCTGTTGTGACAGAAGCCGGGCAGGGTGCAGATGGCTTCCCTGGAGAAGGATCACGGCAGCCTAGAGGGGAAGCAAGGGACTGTGGGTCTGGACATGTCACATGGGGAGCGGGCAGGTCCTCTTGTAGTCCCCATGAGCCTCAGTTTCCCTGTCTGTAAGTTGGCACACCACTAGGAGTAAATTGACTGTGTTGAAGGTCAGGCTCTTCAAAGCTCCACGAGTCTTGCGTTCTCTGGCTCTGGGCTACTCAGGCAGGCAGCCATAGAGGGAAGGCACAGCTCTGGAGACGGCCTGCCTCCCCCACCTCAGGCTGTAAAGATGACGGAGGGCTGAGCGTTGCTCTGGGCTGTCAGACCTGGCATTTCACACCGATTACGCCCATGACTTATGGGCGCCTGGAGCCATGATTCATACTACACAACTCAGAGAGTCCGGGCACCTTCGCTCCCCAGTAATAAAGTGCCTTGCTGGAGGGGAGGCCGCGCTTAGCTGATGTCTGTGGTAGTGGGGGACACGAAGCTCATCTATCACCCTCCCTTCCTGAGGAGCCTGGCCTGCATTTTGCTGAAATAGCTGAAAAGAGTCCAGTCTCCTTCTCCCTTCCAAAGCCATCAAAGAGCTGAGCTGGCCCGTAAACAGGAGACGAGGGAGAGAAGGACTCAGGGAGGGCAGAGGTGACCAGGATTTTAGAAGCAGGCCTCATGCAAACAGGGCAATGTGTGTGACACCATAGGGCCCAGGAAGGCTCAGCAGAGGAGCAGGAGCATCAGCCCTGCCTGTGTGTCCACAGTTAGTGCTAGGTGAGGGTGAGTCTCATCTTGTCTAAGAAGACGGAGGGCCAGACAGCTAAGCGGCTTGCCCTAGTCACTCCTTCATGAGAGGGCTAAGCCAAGCTTTCACCCGCCTATACCAGAGCCTGATCTGTCACCAGCAGGAGAAGCAACTGGCTCTAACCGTTCCATTCCCTCACAGAGCCTGGTTCTAGCCATCTTGGCTCTCCATGATGGAACTACTTGCTGGGGTTTCCCTCTAAGTGGGCGAAAATATCTATTTACTCTGCCATGAAGCGAGTTCCCCTGGAGAGTCTCTAACTAGCTAAACGCCTTGTCCTGTCTTGTCGCAGGGAAACCACCCACTGGGAAACATGAGCCACTCTGCAAAGAGATGTTTAAGCAGTGCTGTATGGCAAACACCAACACAAGTCACCATTGGAGGACCAACAGGGTGGGGACTGTGAGGCTTGGGGAGTCTGCCCCCAGCCTGGCAAGGCTGTTCTGGAGGCAAGGTAGGCCCTGCAGTGCTGAATCTGGACCCCCGTGGCAAGTTGTCCCCACATGGAGGCAGCAGCGTGCCCAGGTCTGTTCTGTCCAATTGGACCTCATGGGATGGTGTCAGTCATGCAGGTGGCTCCAGGGTGGCAAGCCCCTTCCGTCTGGGTGAACAGCACTATTCTATGAAGGGGAGTCTTCAAAAGGGGCTTCACAGGGCTGGTGTGAGCCCACGGGAACATCATGAGGAGGGGCTGAAGAACAGGCCCCTGCTCAGCCTCTGCCCCAGTTGATGCTGACCATGGTGGGATTAGTGTGGTTCAGAGCTCGTTGGGCGGGGCAGTTGGGGGCAGATTCTTTCAGCGTGGATGTTATCTCAGGCAGAGGCTGCGGATTCCACTCACCCTGTAAGGAAGGGACCAGGAGGTAAACTGAGGCTGGAGGGGCCCAGGCAGGGTGCTGTCTCCCTAGCTGATTGGGTTCTTGTCCTTAAATTCATTTTTCCCAAGCTGAACACTCCCCACCTCCTCCAAGTCACCCTTTGAGGGTTACCGCCGAGGAGCCATGTCCCTTTTTCAAGCTATTGTGTTTTCTGGTCAAGAACCTGGAGCCTACCAAGCTCCTCCACCTCCATGCCTGCCCCTTCACTCAATTGTATACCCTGAGGAAAGGATGAGAATCCTTGGAGGCAGGTTGCAGTGTTAGCCACTATCCTCCAACAAGGCTTTTACAAAAGCCTAGATCTAGCCACATCCAGCAGTGCCCCAAATTGCTCTGGGGTGATCAAGCCTCCCCCATGGTATGGGTGTCTGGGTTAGCAATTAATCCAGCACCCAAATGCTGCCAGGAAGGACTGTTCAACCTCCCCTCCCCTGCAGTGCCTGCCTCCCCTGCCTAATGCAGTAGGCTGGGTCTGCTGACCAGCACTCTGGGATGGCACTGCTGCTGGCTGACTCTGCTGGGAAATAAATTAGGTGCCTTTGAATCCCAGCAGGACTCAGATAAGGAGGGAGAAGCTGAGCTGTAGGGCTGTGGTGCTGTGGGGCTGTTGTCACAGAGTGCTGGTCCCCCCCCCTCGGCCATAGCTCTATTTTTATGCCCTGGGGAGAATGCTGGCACTCTCTCACACACCATTCATAGTCCCCTGTTGCACTGCGCCCAGGCCTTCCTGGTGGTATTGCTGGTCTGTACCCTTACCATCCGTCTGCCTGTCTCTGTCACTATCTGGTTATTTTCCCCATCTCTTGTGAGTGCTTCTCGTTCGTGGTTCGGGGTGCCCCTCCTCAACCCACCTGGGGTCCTCCTCAGGATCTGGGCAGACCTGGGATTGGAGGTTCAGGCAGCAGTGGGGCTTGCTGGGAACTGGATAGGGGATGAGCAAGCGTTGCATGCCTGCTGTGACCCATCACTCACGGTCGTGGTCACACTGTCGTACCTGGAAGCTGACCGCTGAGGTTTTGTTGCAATGCATGGAGATGGGGGCAAAGCGATACAGAGCCTTGAGCATATCACGGTTGTAAGAGTTCCAGGGCACGGAGGTGAACTGCTCGGGGACAGAGGCCTGGGGACAGGTGCAGACCTCCTCATTGTTGAAACTAGAAGGAAAGACAGTCACTCGGTTTAAAGATCCAGCAGAGGGAGGGAGATCCCACGCGGCTCCCAGCTGCTGTCCTTGGGTCACCTCCTCCCCAGCCTTGCCTCCTTTACCCACCTAAGAAGCTGTCCTGGCCCTGCCTCCATCGCTTACGTCACCTTTGATTGTTGATAATGGCTGTTCTGGGGATAGCTTGTAAGCCAGGAGACTGATTCGTGATGCCTGCCACAGGCACCCCCAAGGACACATAGGTCTGATGGTATGCGTGCTGACTTTGCTCCAAGAACTTAGCTTGAATCCTTCATGTTTGGCCACCCAGCCTCGTAAGAGGAGAGGGCATGGGGCAGGGTGCAGAGACTATCCCTGCTGGGTTCCCAAGGGCAGAAAGCAAGAAGCAGCCTTTCACCTGTTCACCTGGCGGAAGTACTTCTGTAGGTAGCCATCATTCACGGCGCTCTTACAGAGCTCCAGCTCCGTCTGGGGGTAGTAGTGCACATAGTTGACACACATCTCCTCCAGGATTCCAAACCCCCCCTGGAGGTGAGAGAAGAGCCTGTCAGCCCTCGGTGCATCTCTCTCCACGGCAGTCTGCCTGTAGCTTTCTCTTGGCTACTTGTCCCCCAGTGCATTCATCTGCTTGCAGCAATGTGGCATTCAGACCCCCACCCAGGATGGAGCCAGGAGGGAGGTCACCCTCTCATGGCATCTGCTAATGGCGGGAGAGACAGAGACCCAGTAAATAAGCATCAGCCGGTGATAAGAAAAAGGAAACAGAGCTTTGCTGTTTTTGCTTTATGGGTCACAGAAACCGAGTCTTAGGGACCCGGGGACAAGTCCTTGTGGTCTTCAGTGGGAGCTGACTTCCCTTCACATTGCAAACCTCTCTGGTCACTAGTCACATTGGTACTTCAGAGGTGCTAGTACCTGGAACAGTCTCCAGTCCTCCACAATATGGGAGGGACGGAGTGGGTGACACCCCCACCACTTACTTGCTGCTCGTAGATATAGTGAACTGGCCCTCATGGGAGGAGAGAGAACTCCACAGTAGGGTCAGGAACCAGGCAGAGAGCCCAGCCCAAGGCTGTCTCAGCCTCCCTCCAGGATGCTGGCTCTTTGTGAACATGATGTGGGAAGGGAGATTTTATTTGGCTGGCCAGAACTGTTGAAAGGAGAAAGGCCTTCCCTACTCCATGACAGACCACAGGGATGGTATAGAGCTCAGCTGGCCCCTCCTTGAGTGCAGGGAGCCCGGGGTAGCTCTCTGGAGGTGTGGGAGAAGGAAGTTCACCAACAAGAAGTTGGACTGGCCCTTCTGTGCTATATGGGTCTTCCTGTAGTGTTTACTTGTCCCCGGTCCTCATTTTTCAACTTTCATAGCCCTCAGTGGGCATGAGACTCCCCCACAATCTGCCTTCTTCCACCTAGCTCTGCCACCTCAAGAATGAGAACAGGGCCTGGGTGTCGGAGCAGGCTGCTTCCCCTCCTCTCTCACTTTGGGACTGAAGCTGCATTTCAAATGCCACCATCTCTCTGGATCCACAGGTTGTCACAGCTGGGAAGCTCCTGCCTCCTGCTGGGAGCTCCTATTCCCTCTGATCTCAGATGGAGCCACCCTAAGAAGTCATGAGGCCTAAATAACCAAGGAGGTCCCTTGTCTTTGGGACTTGGACCTGAAGACCTAGGACCTGAGATCTTAGGTGCTTGCTAGGCCATGGCCATGAGCATCCTGAGACAAGCGAGGCACTAGTTCTCAGCCATGAAGCTGCAAGACAGGAATACAGCCCTGGCAGAAACGCCTCTGGCAGAGCAGGCCTAGGGGCCTCTTCCACCAATGACTGGCAAGCACCTCCCCGCCCCCACCCGTAGCAGATGCACCTGCAGGAAGGAGATGATGCCTATGAAAGTTTGGGGGGGGGGAAATGCTTGCTTTGGAGACTGGCTCGAAACTAAGATGGATTAAATGTATGGAAAACAATCCCATCACAGAAGGCTGCAGAGCATGTAAATCCAGTGATGAGAAGTGTCCAGAGTAGAAACATCTAGAGCAAACGGATCTGTGTTTGTTGGGCTGGACGAGGGGACCTGGAGGTGACAGCTGTGGGTTGACTGTGTGCATGGAACTGTGAATGTGCTTCCAGGCAACGAGCTGCACACTTCACACACTTGAGCTGCGTGGTGTGTGAATTATCTCACAATAAAGCTATTTAAAGAACACATGTGAAACAGAATGGGGGACCCTGGACCTTGGCTGAAGGCTTGGTACAGTGTGCAGAAGATAGTGTTACAGTATCGATGGGAGTTCCTGGGGTGCAAAGGTGCCAGGGTGGGGTGTATCCCCAGTCCTGGCCTACTCTGAACACCACACTTGATGTGTTAATTATTGGGTGCTCAAGGATCAATTAAAAGGTCAGTGGGAGGGGATGGAGAGATGGCTCAGTGGTTAAGAGCTCTGGCTGCTCTTCCAGAGGACATGGACTCAATTCTCAGCACCCACAACTATCTGTAACTCCAGTTCCAGGGGATCTGAAACCTTCAGACCAATGCACATAAAATAAAGTTAAATTTTTTTTAAAAAAATGGTCAGTGGGATTAATGGATGGGAATACTTGTGACCCAAGACAACTGTGGAAAGCGTCCCTTTCCCTGCCCAATGGGTCCCAGATGGGTGAGACATTTTCTGCACACCTCACCTTGAAAATAGTCCTCCCATGAGGTGCTCCTCCTCCTTGGACTATCCACAGTCCAGCCAAAATAAGACTCATGTCACTTCTCTAAACTGGCCAGCCATACCCACCTGCTGTACCCACCTGCTGTACCCATCTGCTGTACCCACCTGCCGTACCCACCTGCTGTACCCACCTGCCGTACCCACCTGCTGTACCCACCTGCCGTACCCACCTGCCATACCCACCTGCCGTACCCACCTGCCATACCCACCTGCCTGGTGCTGCCCACATCTCCACCCTGTCACAGCTGAACATCTCCCCATCCTGAGAACCTTTATCTTCTGGGGCTTCTGCCACACGTCCCTGTGCAGAGTTCTTTTCCATCTCTCTCTGGCTCTTCCCCCGACCTCACATTCCTCCTGTCATTTCTGGGTGATGTCCTGGCTCTCGTGAAGTTTCTGTGACCCTGTCATTTTGCTTCTCCTGTAGCAGATGTGGCCTGCCTCCCCAGGTGAATTTTGAGTTCCACAGTGCTTCCTGGCTCCTTCCCATGCCACAGAGACACTGAGCACGTGGATGCCAATGAGAACCCACTGTAGTGGCTCTTAGATGGGACCATGTTGACAGTGTCATCTCCGTGTCTGACTCAGTGGGGCCAATGTAGGGCTCAGCATGCTGCTTGGATAATAAGCACTGAGGATCTGGGGGAGGAGGATTGCTAGAGATGGGGTCCAGAGGCATAGCCGGAGAGTGTCCGGTCCATCTGGGGAATGGGAGAGGAGCAGTCCTGCCGCTGGCAGCCTATACTCAACCACAGGAGTGCTTAGAAATCTTTACCCAGACTCTGGGCTATTCGCTTTTCCAGATGGGGGGCTGGAAAAGCCAGTGAGACTTACCACTGTGGCCAGCTTCCTGTCTTCCGTGTTGTATGTGCAAGAAGTGATGAGTACGTCCCCCTGAAGAGTGAGGTGGCAGACACATTAGCATCTGCCCACTCAGGACTTACAGATGTGCTCAGCTCAATCTCATGGTGGCCAAGTCACTGTGCTGTGTGATCTCCCATGAGGAGCCCAGAACCCTCCCCAATGAGGTTCACAATCTGTTATATCTATCAGTGGCCTGGCTGGCCATGTCAGAGCTCCAGCTTTGCGTGGGCCAGGACTGTGTCTTGGCACCCCCATCTCTCTCCAGCATTCTCAAGGGGTGAGACCCTTTGGGACTGTAATTCAGCTGAAGCTAAAAGGCAATGTCCCCTCTGTACCGTGAAGTCCACATGGACCTCACCCAGGCCTGTTACGCCTGTCTTGGGACTCTCCTGCCCTACTTCTTCCTCTGTCTCTCTTTTGGGCACAGTGTTCCCCAAGTATCTCCTGCCCCAGCCCTCTGTCCCTGCTGGACACTCACCGGGAAGACAGACACAGTCTCCTTCAGCATTCTGATCTCCTGGAGTGGGGAAGAGAGGAGATGTAAGAGAGCTGTGAGCCCTGGTCCAGCTACCCTGAGTTATCAGGTTCTGCCTCAATCTCTCCAGGGAGTCAGGACTAAGTGTGGGCTCCAATCAGGAGGAGACAAGATCAATCAAGTTGTCACCAAGACATGGTTGACACCCAGCAGCTTGAGCCAGGGTCCACCAAAGGTTAGAGGACAACCCTGGGAAGCAGACGGCCTAGGAGGCTGGTGACAGGCAGGTCCCCACCTGGAAGTGGGGGCTGTAGTGGTTGTCTCTGTTCACAACCTTCGTCTCTTGGCCATTCCGGACGAGCACAGTGACCACCTTCCTGCCAGTCAGGTGTGTGTGGAGCTGTGAGGCGAAGATGCTGATTCCAGAGGGCGGCAGTGCCTGGTGGGCGGGGCGATGGGAGGGGGCAGAGTCAGACCCAGAGCAGAGGCAGCATCCCTTGGCTTACCAGAACATTTGCTTTTTCTAGATGATTCTCTCTGATCTCTATCATAAAACTGCCAGACAGTGGCTTGTTTAAGAGTGTACTGTGGCCAGAAGCCCAAGACTGAAGCAGCAAGCCCCAGCCAGCAGCCAGACCTGAATGCATTCAGGGTGGATGGCACCCCTGTCCTTTGGTCTCTTTGGGGTACCTGAAGACTGGGTTCTCTTTCTCCTCAGCCAGCAGAGGCCCATTCCCTCTTGGCTGGACAGGACCTCTCTTCTCTGTGGGTTCCCTGTCAATTATGTTCTGCAGTTCCCATCGTGTTCAGGGGCCCCAGAAGGCTTCGGAGTGCCCTGTGCATAACAAGAGGCTGGGTTTTCTCTGAGATCACATGACCCCCGTCAATAGCAATGATGCCGACCACTAAGCCAGTGGGAAAAGATAGCCAGCCCTCGTGGGAGGCCCCCCTTCCTCATTAACGCGTGAGGAAATCTTCCAGAGAACAGAAGTTTTCCTATTCTGGGTTCACGTCTTTAGATACTAAGTTTTCTCAGACACATTGTACGTGGTGACTTTCTGCCGCCCTGCCGTGGTCCTCCACACCTTTGATGCTGACAGCCAGAACTGAAGAACTTAGGGCTGGCAGGTGACGGTGGATGACCTTGGACTGCTGAGCTATCTACAACTTTACTTCTGAATCTTCTGTCTTACTCTGGCCAGCTACTGCCCCTGCCCTTCACATTGTAGGAATCTTGATCCCTCTTGCAATGAAAACTAGGGGCCTTTATGACTGCATCTGTGACAACATACATGCTGGGCCAGGGACCATTGCCTAATGAGCCAGGGATGCAGGTGTGTGTGGGAATGTGGACACAGGTTTCAGAAGCCAGCAATCACTTTTCTGACCTGTCTGTTTTGACTGGGGAGGGAGGTTGATTTCTCATCCTGGCCACAGGCTAAAGTCTTTGATTGAGTATAAGAACCAATGTGTCCAGCATCTCAGCCTGAGAACATTGGGCCTAGTTAGTACTTGAAAGACCAGGTGCTTGGGTAGGGAGGACCCAAAAGCAGGTGTCATCCCGTGAGTATGCTGGGAAGGGGAATTCACTATGAGCTCTGTGACAAAGCAATCTGGCTCTGTGATGCAGCTTTGGGATCTGTGTCCTCTCTTGGCAGACCTGGGTCTTCCTGTCTGTGATCCAGGCCTATCTTCACTGCCCTGACAGGTCACTGTAAGAAGCGGCAGCCAGCGGAGAACACAGTGAAGTCACATCTGTGATAGCAAGAGCTCCAGACAGTAAGGCCCATGGCAGCCAGCCAGAGATCCTTACAAGGGGCAAGAGCAGATGTTAGCAGAAATGAGCAGAGGCTACAGACAAGGGAGAGCTATAGTCTGTGCACTTGCCTGCCTCTCCAACCATGGGAGAACGCCACAACTGCCTACAGCATGAGTGGGAAGGCATCACAGACAGACAGTCTAGAGGGGATTCTGTGAGATCCCACTGGTGCCTGTCACTACCCTACTGAGACCTGTGGCTCCTCTAGATCTCCATGGCAGGACATGCCTCACACCAGATCCATTACAGCTTACTGCTAGGTGAGAGGTGAGCCCAGACAAGACAGCGTCCCAGACGAGGATCAGACTCCGGCATGGCTAGGAGTCACTACCTACTGACTGCAGAAGCCAAGGCCCCATCTGCTTTACCCTGCAGCTTCACCCAGGGCTTGCACAGCCTCAGGGACACTGGCACTTTGCTTGGTGGTAAAATATGATAGGATGAGGGTTGGGCAGTCTGTAAAAGGTGAGCCTCATTTGGAAGCTTTGATAGTCCCATAACAAAAGCAGTTAAAATGTGTTGTATGGGGTTACTGGAGAGATGGCTCAGCTGGGAAGAATGTTTGCTGCTCTTCCAGAGGACTTGGGTTCCCAATGCTCTGGTCTGGAGGCTCACAACCACCTAACTCCAGCTCCAGGGGATCTAATGCTCTCTTCTGGCCTCTGCAGGAACACACACACACACACACACACACACACACACACACACACACACACGGCATATAATCACACACATAAATAAGAATTAAAAGTGGCACATGGAAGTGTGGGTGCATGGGCATGGCCCAGTTCTTGCTGCAGAGGGGGGTGCAGGGACTCAGACAACCTTGATTCCAGGTCAGGGGTCCAGAGCCTTCATGTTGCCCTCCTATGGTCAGCGCAAGCAGCAGGGGACAAGTCCACTCACCATCATGGTACACTTGTCTGTGCAGTAGCCAGTCAAGACAAATGCAGTCTCCTGAGGGGGGATGGCCATCACTGGCGTGTACACCAGGCCCAGTTCCATGATGCCTGCATTGAATTTCCGGAGGCTGCCCGTGTAGTATAGGCGGATGCCGGAGGAGTCATGCCGACCTGGGGAAGAGGCATGTAGTAAGCAGCAGCCCCTGAGGCACCCCTTAGGGAACAGTGTGCTTGGTCACCCTTTCTGATTGAAGAGAGCAAGAGAGAGTGGAGCCAGAAGCTGCTCTCAGGTCACCTGTCACCTCTATGGTAGTTTGTCATAGTAAGGACCATTGTTTCCATTTACAATGGAGAAATTGAAGCTGGAGGCTGTATGGAAGACTCTGCCTAAAACCAAGGTCTGGAAAGCATCCAAACTGGGCCCCAAACCCAGAACCGGCTGGCTGGGATGCAGGATGTTGTTAGTGGGCCCTGGCCATCCTCTACTCATCGAATCTGAGAGTACCTCCTTTTGTGCTGTTTTCAACACCCTCCCCCCAACAACATCCAAACTCAAACGGCCCCTTGTGTCTCTGGGCTGATGACATCAGAGGCAAATAATAAAAAGAAGCAGCAATTGGTTAAAATTTAGATGGGGATTAAATAATGAGATAATCGTGGATTTTGATATTAATAGAAAAGCAGCTCGTCTCAAAATTCACCAACTGACAGGAGCACCCTTATATTTGGCAAAAGCTCCATAAATACATGCAGACAATCAGGGAAGACAGACTTCCCTGATGCCTAAGGAGTTTTCAAAAATCCATTTGCTCTCAGGTCTTAAATGAGCAATAAATCCGCTATGGTGCTCAGGCCCCAGCCGCCTCTCGCCTACCCTGCATGCTGTAGATAATTCCTATGGTGGCAGAGGCATTGCTTATACAGCCAGAGGGAAAGTCACTTGCATCATTGAATTTGCACAGCCAGTGTCCACACCTGACTGGGAGCTGGGTGCAGAAGCTGCTCCAGTCTCTTTCTGGCCACTGTCTGTGTCTATCAGGTCCCTTCTGCTCCCCATTCACATAGATGAAGATGTGTCGTTCAAAAGGAAAGAGAGAGGAAGAGAAAGCTGGAGGGGGGAGAAAGGGAAGGGAAATGGGGTACATTTGATGAAAAATGAGGTACAAGAGCAAAGAAATGTTTAGTTTCTGATGTGGTGTCCTCTGTCAATCCCCTTAATGACCCACTCAAGTTGCTCACCTTCAGGCACGGGGTGATCTAGCCATAATGATGACTTCCCTTGTCCTTACCTGGGAATGTGCGATGCCTGCGAGAGCCACACTAAATGTCACCAAAATTCCAGTCACATCACCTGGACTCTAGTCCTTTCAGGAATCCTTGCTCTTCCCTTGTATGCGAACACGAACACACACACACACACACACACACACACACCTTGTCTGTCTTCTAGAAGCTCTCTGCAGCATGGAGCTGTCTTGCTCACCTTGAGATTCTCTTGCCTAACACAGTATTCTCAGGCCCAACAGGCCACCCCCTGCTTTTCTCCAGCTCTATGCAGGCAGGGAGTAGAAACAGGTGGGCAGGTGTGGTCCTGCCCTGGGCATTTCTAAGCTAACTGGACACCTTGGGCTGTCTAAACATATGACACGAACTGGGGAAAGAACCTGGTCCAGAGCAGTCAGCACCTGGCTGGATTGGCCACAGGCAGGGCCCTGGCCTTTAGGATCTAAGGCCTGCTGTGGCACCCCGGGAGGAGGTGAACTTGACATCCTGCTCACCCATGGGATTTGTGAAGGTCTGTCTTCACTGAGTGCTCAGGTGCTCAACAGCACAGCACCAAGCCCTGCCCCCAGGGTCTATGGCAGACATCACTAATCAATTAGAGCACTGGCTTGAGGGGTCCACCCAGAACCCAGAACTGAGGATTCCTTAGGCTGCTGACTACAGTAAAGCAGACGAGATCAAAGCTCTCGTGTTGTCTCTGGCGCACATACGCCCTGTTTACTTTCTGCCTGGACAAGCTGCACCCAAGCGTCTCTGAGAAAATGGAGCAGAATCGGAAGACGCATACCTACCTTGTATGTTCCATGGATTGTGGTAGTGAACTTCCAGTCGGAGATACCGGGAAGACCCCAGGCCCCCAACGGCGACACCAGCTTCCTCTGGGTAGTAAAATGCCTGTGTGGGACGGAAGTACCAGACAGAGGTCTTTTGGGGAGCCCGGGACAAACAAGCCCAGCTTCTGGAGCCTGAGCAGAAATTAGTAATACCAGCAAGTGGCTGGATTAGAAGGATGCTCTCCTTTGCTGTCCCACACAGACGGTCCTATCAGGAGGGCACTGAGCCTGGGCTGAGCTCCCTCCCATACGCTCCAGTCCTGCCCTCACCATCCTCTGGCCTGGGGCAGGGAAGGGGTTTGATGAGACTCTTGGGCATAGCCTGTAGACAACTTGCCCTGCCTCGGGCAGCCACAGGATCATGCTGTGCACAGAACCCAGATCTCTGCAGTGACGGCAGTACCTGTGATAGGTATACATTCATGCTCACGTGCATTTTCACAGAAGGCTGGAAGGAGCCTTTGTGGCCCCAAAGAACAGTGAAGCTTAAGCATCGTAGAGGCGACTGGGGCTCTTTGGAGCCTGCACTCTGCTGATGGCCTGGTGCACCCCCTTTCCATCTCTCTCTCTTGGGTCCTTTTAAGATGTGGTTTTGCGGAGATGGGTGCAGGCAGTTAGAATCCTGAGGATGCCAAAGGAGGCCTGGGGATGGTGCAGTAGTGTCCTAAGTAACTTTAAACTGTCAAATTGACAAGGCCTAGAATCATCCTGAGAGAATATCAGCTGTGGAATTACCCGCATCAGATTAGCCTGTGGGCAGATCTTTGAAGTTTGTCTTGATTCTTACTTGATATTATGAGGTCCAGCCTGTGAGCTCATCTATGAGGTTTGTTTTTATTCTTAACTGATACAGGAGGCCAAGCCCACTGTGGGCAGCACCATTCCCTGGACTGTGTAAGAAAGCTATCTGAGTATAAACTGGCCTGCAAACCAACTAGTAAACAGCATCCTCCAGGGTTCCTGCTGTACTTCCTTGGCTATGAGTTCCTTGGTCAGAGGGGACGTACAGAATATCGGTCAGGCCTGCCTTGAGTTCCTGCCTTGACTTCCGTCAGTGACGGACTGTGACCTGGAAGTGTAAGCCAAGTAAATCCTTTCCTCCCCTCATCCCAACAGGAAGCACACCAGAGCAAGCATAGGGCAACATGCACATACCTTCGCACCCAGGGCCCAAGCGGCCAGCACGTGGCGACAGTAGTTGAGCCGGTCAGGCTTCATTTTAGAGCCACAGGATCCATTGTACTGGGGGATGCTCTCAAACTCAGCTGTACACTGGAAGACCTCCATGTGGTGCACCAGGGCCTCATTGCCCTCAGTGACAATGGCCTCATACTGCAGAGGAACAGACACCCTGAGCTGGGAACCAGGACCTGCCTAACCCTCCCACTCTACTGGGCCGGCTGGTCCTCATCTGCTCAGCTATAAATATAAATGAGAAGGGTAAGTAAGGCAGCTTTAGGTATTGGGGATTGTCAATCCAGAGCCAGGAGGTACTGGAACCCGTGAAGAGCTCTGGGGAAGAAAGTAGGGACCCACATAGACTATATCCTGATAAGATGGAACTAGGAAGGCAGCTGTCCTTGTGTGCCTGGAGTGACCCTGGGCCCCTGGGAAGCAAGCTCCATTGGGAAGCAAGATGGCCTCCAAGTTAGAGCCTGGGGCCTTAAGCACAGCCACACAACCCGGCTACTCTTTGTTGTGTGACCCTGGGTACTCACATGACCTTTCTGGGTTATTCTTCCTCTTCTAGAATAGGGACAGTATCTGGTTCCGGGTACCACTGTGATGAAGTCCCTAGTTGCAACTTTGGAGCAATTGAGTTGAGCTACTTTTATGTGAAGAGAGGTTGCTGGAAAAACTGACAGCATTTCTGGCCTCAAGGGCAATTGCAGAAATAAGAAATCATTGCTTTGGTCCAGGCAGGTACGACAGGAATACAGGAGCCCTGAAGCAGACAGTGACAGGGTCACAGAGGACCAGTATGCATGTGCTGCTTCTAAGGAAGTCAGACCAGTACATCAGATTCAAGCACTAAGAGGACTACAGTAGCTCTTGGGCCCCTGGTGGAAAGCAGAGCAGCTGGACCCTTGTGTACCTTGATGATGTGGCGGCGGTGTTCAGAGAAGTCTGGGGGCAGCACAAAGACATAGCACCAGTATGTGGTCTCATTGTCAGGGATGAGGATGTCAGGGGCTCGGATCTCTATGGTTTGTACATCCGCAGGCATGGCTGGAGTGGGGACCTCAGACTTCAGAAGCTGCACGCGCTGCAGACCTGTATTCAGGCTTGAGGTGTTGATGGCCTCCAGCGACTGGAATGGCTCCTCCAGGATCCCATACACTAGGTGGACAGTGTCATCCTGTAGCCCAGACAGAACCAGTCTATTGCACACTCAGAGCCAGCATAGATAGATTCAGTGGTGAGTGAAGGGAATCATGCCCCTGCCCATCCACTCCTACCAGGTAAAGCTCCTCACTGTCGGCTTGGCAAGTGAGAAGACTTTGAAGCTCTGCCTGGCCCCAGGTTGCTTCTGGAATCCTGTCTCCACCCAGTCAAACACCTTTTTGTGTTTCTCACATACACTTTGCATTTGCTTAGCATCCATTTATGCATCCAACCACTAGGCCCTGCTGTGAGGCAGGGTGGGACACTTGCTTCCTCTATGAATGAACCCCAGGGTCACTGGGGGGCAGGGAAGAGGTATTTCTTCTGGTTGGTTCACACCAGAGGGGTAGTGACCACTTAAGGAGTGAAGAAACCAGTCTGGGGAGCCCTGAGTTTGGTAGTAAACTGTGTGACACAGTTTCCCTCAACCTCCAGGAGCTGGACATGTAAAGGTCTGTAGGACATTGCCATGCTGGAGGGGCGAGCCAGACCACAGAGATGGAGCTGGCTTGGTTGCTATGGATGGAGACTGGTGGCTTTGGGTGGCCATGTCGCTGGAAATTCCTGCAGCCTCTTTCTGGATACTGATGGATGTACACTCATGGTGGGCAGCCGGTGTGCTCTGGTTGGTAGGGGCTCCATGGACTGATCTTGAGGAGGACACCTTGCAAGTTCTATGCAGAAGTCTCTGACCCCAAAACATGCAAACAGCCTGCCCTATGGCATATTCTCGAAGGTCCTCTGACTGCTCTTGCCTTGCTTACCAGAGGGTGGGGACTCAGATGACCCATTTCCAATGGCCTTGCTCTAGTCTTTGTGCCAAGAGCTCCTGGGTTAGTCTATCCCCTTCCTGGCCTCAATTCCTCATCTGTTTTCTTGGATTCTGGATTTGTCTGTTTGATGTCCATTAATCAGTCACAGGTCAAATGGCCAGAGTTACTTACCTCATCCCTGAGATCCAGCCTTAGAATGGGTGTAAACTGCCTTCCAAATCCTGTAGCCCAGGTGAGCCCAAATCACCATGCTTGCTCAACCCTCTACTCCAAGCTAGCATCTCTCCTGCCCTAAATTGCTTCAAGGCCAGGACTGGCAAGCAGAGATCACCCTGCAGCTCAGAAGAGTCAGAATTATCCAGACTGGTGCTTCCTAGGCCCCTCCCAGCCTTTGCCCAGTCAAGCACATTGTCAGGGTTCTGCCCTTGCTTCTACCTGGTGACTGACCCTGGTACTTCCCACACGCTGTGGTGGCCCCTCCCTGGGACTGTGAGTAGTAAGTCTCTTACTACATGGCACCAGCCTCTCCACTCTGTCTCTCAGCCACAACCACAAATTACAGTGGAGATAGGAACTGCCAACCCCTGCCATACGGACAGGAAAGATTAAGATAACAAGAATGCCAGGGTCAAGATGGACTGGCTTTTCCTAACTGCGGAACCCAGGTGTTTTGGAGCTATGTTGCAGCCATGAAGTACACAATCAGGCCTTCCATGTTGGGAATCCAGTAGCTCCCAGCCTTATTTTATAGACAGCAGACTGAGGTTTATGGGGGAGAGGGACCGGCCTTGTGCTTGGGGTAGGAAGCCAGATATGCTGGGCTCTGTACAGAGTTCTACCTGACACAGTGATGGGAGCAAGAGAGAAATACACCCCAGAGCAAGAGGGTTCCGAACAACACTCACATCCGGCAAGAACATTGACTACATGTCCACAGGGAGCTGCTTCTTTGGAGACTTCATGCTGCTGGCAGAGCCTCTGTCTCTCAAGACAGCTTCCACACGCTGAGTGGACTTTCTCTCCCCGTGTGTGGGCCCCACCTCAAGCTTTGCAGGGAGGGAGGGCCCTTGGCGGGACCCTGTAGGATGCAGGGACAGTTCAGGCAAACTGTGCTCCTGGACCGGACAGCCTACCTCAATGAGGTAATCCTTGGGGTCACAGGTGACAAAGGGCCTCTTGAAGAGCAGGGATAGGCCGTCTGAAGTCCTCTGCACCTGGAGCAGCTGGTAGTCCTGCTGGGCATCCAGATGGATCTGCCCCTTCTGGTCACTCCAGGCATCCTGCAGAGACAGGCTCAGGGTCCGAGCAGGAAGAAGCACATACAAGATAGAGTATAGTTGCTCTTCTTCAGCAGAGATCACGTCCACTACCCCTAGTGAGTCGCCAGCTCCACGGGAACACCCAGTGGGTGAATCTCACTCCTGTTGGATCTTATCTGTCCCATTCTTTTTCAGTGTTGGTATATGTATGCAAGGTCCACCCTTGACCCGAGTTTCCTAGCACCCATATCACATTCTGTCGCCCATCCTGCATCCTGAAGTTGCAGCCCAATCCAGCATCCTTCCAACCTGTCACACATGAGCCAGGTGCCTGGGAATCCCAGGGACAGTCAGACATACTGATTCTCGTGAGATGTGAAGAACTGCACTGCACTGTTAAGGTAGCCAACTGTACACACTGTTAAGGTGTGACGGGAGTGCACACCAGGGTTAGAAATTCGAGACTAGAGCCTTGGACCCAGGCTGATGGTGATGAAGCCAGAGTGGAAAGAGGCAGGCCAGCATTTAAGGTGGCACTCACTCCCAGGTGCCAACCCCACACTTGCATAACACTGGGAGCAAAAGCAGCCTTAAATACTGTACCCTAGGAATCTCTTACTTTACTTTAACACCAGCCTTGCCTTGAGAGGGTAAACTGAGGCCTGGGCTGGGGAGGCTCCTCTAGCCACACTGGAAGCTGGAGTAAGTATTTCCTCAGGATATTTCCTAGTGCCTTGACCACTGGTCCAGTTTCTCTGCCTTCCCCTGCAGGGTTCCAGGCCAGTGCAGGGAGGCAGGCTGTAGGATGGCACCCAGTGTGGGGGCCTCCTTCTGGGTTCATGAACACCACGTGCCTCTACGGTAAGGATTGTGTGGGCTGTTTCTATCTAGTCCTACCTCCAGGGCTATCATCACATCTTAAGGAAAGCGAAGGCAAGGAGTTTGCAAAAATTTCCCTGGAGGACAGAAGCAGTGTGATGAAGCTCCTGCTGGGGACCCTGCTGACTTGCAGCAGGACCAGACAGGCAGCCGGGCATTGCCGCTGGGAATCTAGAGTGTGCTCCTGAACATACTGCTGCCCAAGGAGCCCCACTTCTGACATTTGTGTTCACAGGAATTGGTTGTGCAAATGAACCTGGCAGGGTAGAGAAGTGAAACACCAGACTCCCGTGGCTGTGGGAGCTGCAGCGTGGAGAAGCTGCCTGGGATAGGGAAAGGAGGGTCCCTCTGGGACCCAGCAAGGCTCTTCTGTCCTCCACACGTCTCAGACAGGGTTGTGACTCCAGACACTGTACAGCCAAGCCTGCTCTGTCACCCTGCCTGACAATTCTGAGCAAATGATTGGCCTCGCTATGAAACAGGTAGCATGGCTGCCCTGCTCAGGTCAAGAAGGCATCTCCTAGTCAGGTGTAGTGGTTCACACCTGTAATCCCAACACTGAGGAAACTGAGGCAGGAGGATTAACACAAAGTTGAGGTCAGCCTGGTATGAAGAAGGTATGTCCTGCCTTGATGAGGAAAATCTATGACCATCCTTTCCCTGTGGGTGTAGAGAGTTAGATTCTACCCCCTTCCAAAGAGGCCTTGATGGTCAGTCCCCTCTGCAGAGGAAGGGACAGCAGCGCCCCAGAAGATGTCTGTAGGGGCTCTCACCACTCTGCTGATTCCTGTAGCTTCTTGGGGTCCGTGATGGCTGCCCCAGTATATAGGAGACCTCCTTAGCCACCCTTGCAGGCAGGTCATTCAGGTAGATTTTGAATAGAAGGAACCAGTTGCATCCTCTTGGCTTAGGCTCAGCTTGTGTGGTGAGGGTGGAGTTGTCCTACACCTGAGTTGTGGTGTATCTGCGTCTACTTCTGCCACTGTCGAGTATAGCACAGAAGGCCTGTGTGTGTTGTGTCCCAGGCGGGTGTGCATTCTGCCTGCTCTGCTAAGCCACATGCCACCACCTGGCCCACCACAGGTGTACATGTACTGGCAATGTGGCATGGAATGGTTATTTGTAAATCTGGTGGATATTGGAGGGTCTGTACTCACGTGGCAGGGGGTGCCGCCTGGCATGTGGGTCCTCCATCTGCGCTTACCCTTCTTGGGATTGCTGCATCCGTTATTTGGAGGTGCAGTCAAGGACTGCAGGAAGAGTCTGCTTACCATTTCATCGTCTATTGAGTGCGCCTATGACGCTGGCAGGGGTGCACAGGCTTAATGCAGACCACTGACCTCAAACACAGAAGCAGTAGGCAAGCTTCCTTTGTTGATGGTGGAGCATGGTTGTATGAATACTGTCAGCTAGGGGGTATGGGCATGCAGGCAGGCTAGCAAGGTGGGAGAGGACTCACCGCGAAGTAGGATCTGTTCCCATCAGTCCAGAGCATGATCAAATCAGCGTTCTCCATCTCACCTCGATCTGACATTCCAAATAGAACCCCAGCCCTCAGCCCTTGCACCTGGATCTGGAAGTGGATGATCTCCTGGACATAGCTTATGTTCCATGAGAGCTCTAGGATCCCCTCGGGGTCCAGGCGGATGTGGTAGGGAAAGGAGCTCTCTGGAGGCTCTGAGCTCTGCAGTGCAGCCACCAGGATGACCAGGAAGATGGCCACAGCAGTACTATACATGGAAGCTGCTTCACGAACACTGGGGCTGGGGAGGCTGCTCCAGCAGTGCTGGTGGGTGAGGTGAGCCTGCATGGCTGGGATGAACACACCAGCCCACCGGGGCATTTATGTCTGTCCAGTGGGGTTGGGCCAGGCGTCTCCTAATCACATTTGTCTGGTGGGGAATTCAATTGTCTTGGTGGCCCTCCCACCAGCCAGTGCCCTGGGGCAAACACTTCACTCTCATCCTCCCCTAATTGGCCCTAATGACACAGGACATCATCAGGAGAATCAAAGCAGAATGGCTGATGTCCTCCAACAACTCTCTGACGCCTGTTGGAAGCAGCTACTCTGCAGCCATAGGTCCTAAGGACGCCTCCAGCCAGGCCCCAATGACTGCCTCACAGGCAGCCAGGTACCATGCCCTCTACACGTGATCCAACTGAGGTCTGGGGGTGACAGTGAGTGGTGGGCTCCCAGCTCCTGTTTTTACAATACCGGAGGGTGGACAAATTTCAAACTAAAAATAAAAGACAGTCCCCAAATAGTCCATGTTTAGACACTCTCTCCAAGGCCTGCTGTTCCCACTTTTTCTCCTGTTTCCCCACGGGCTCCAGCTGGCGCCACGGCTGCTACAGAGGGAGTGGGTGCGGAGATGGGGTACAGACTGGTGTGGGGTGTCACTGGGGAAGACGGCAGAGGGCAGGCAGAAAGAGAGGTGAATGGACAGGTGGGCACTCAGTGAGGGGCGTGGCTGTGGGGACAGTCCTTGGGGAAAAGGAGGTGGGGACGCTCCTGTTCCTCTCTCTCCAAAGCTCTCAAAGCCAGGACTTCCTCTTGCCTTTCAGGCCATCAGGCCCAAGTCTTATTTCTCCCATACTTACCACAGGGCCTCTGCACCGTTTGCCCACCAGTCTGAAGTGTCCACCTTCCCATTGCTCAGTCCTGTCCCTTTCATGATGAGAAGCAGTTGGACGGACATGCACGGCTGCCTCCCCCTCCCACCCCCGGAAATCCTACTTTGCCTCCTGCTTGCTTCCGAAGCCACCCGCCTCTGCATCTGACTGCGATTGCAGGTCCCTCCAAATGAGTTGTGAGTCCTTCCCTCCTTCCTTCTCTCCCTCTTTTTCCTCCTGCTTTCTCAGAAACACAGTAGCTCAGCCTGAGCCTCTGGCAGCAAGGCCTACCCTGCGCTGAGCTCTGTCCCACAGGGGAAAGGGGACCTCAGTCCTGCACACAGGTGAGATTTCCAGATAGTCCCAGCCTTGCCCTGGGAAGCTGATAGGCAGAAGGTCCAGGGCTAGTAGGCACACTGCTCTGCTCAAATCAGGACAAGAGTCACAGGCTCTGAGGTGGGGGTGTGCGTAGCTCAGCCATAGCCTGGGGTCACCTGGGGCAGTGAGGCTCCAGGCCCTCCCAGTGCTCACACGAAAGGCAGGAGCCTGATTGCAGCAAGTTGAGTCCCTTTCCTGGATCCAGGGTGAGAGCAACAGTTGTGCTCGCTCGCTCGGTTCTCTGAGGAGGAGAGGCACGGCTCTCGGTAAACAGCAGAGTACTGCACACACATTTATTTTTAACAGATTCAGAAAGCGCTCCCTCCCGTGCTGCAGCCTGGAACAAGGCTGGGACGCTGGCAGGAGTGATTCAGCCAACTTCAGAAGCAACAATTACCCAGTCCTGGTAGTTAGCAGGAGAGGGAAGCGGGCCTGCCCACTTTGCTGCCTTTGAGAAACCAGCCTGCGGTTGTCCCCATCTGACACGCAAGGGGAGGAAGCCACAGAGAGGGTTAGATGGATACCCAGGGTCACACAGCCATCATGGGCAGGACAGAGCAGGGCAGAGCAGGATAGCACAGCATTAAGGGATCCCAAAATGGGTTCTCTTAGCAGAATAAGGGGTAGGGGTGCACCCTGACAATCAATGAGTCATGAGCATGTCCTGACCAGAACTATAACCTAGGAGAAAAACCAGAGGTTGAGGCAGAGCCAGCAGGGCCCACAGGTATCTATAGCCAACCCTCCCCCTCATCTATCTATCTCTCTATCTCTCTCACCTATCTCTCTCTCTCTCTCTCTCTCTCTCTCTCTCTCTCTCTCTCTCTCTCTATCTCTATCTCTCTATCTCTCTCTATCTCTCTATCTATCATCTATCTATCTATCATCTATCTATCATCTATCTATCTATCTATCTATCTATCTATCTATCTATCTATCTATCTATCTTTGAGACAGGTGCTCACTATGTAGACCAGGCTGGCCTTGAACTCACAGAGATCTGTCTGCTTTGCCTCTGCCTCCTGTGTGCTGAAATTAAAAGCATGTGCCACCACACTCAGGCCTGACTTTTTCAGATAGGTGCTGGGGATTCGAACTCAGGTCCTCATGCCTGTGACACAATCATTTTACTGACTGGGTCATCTCCCCAGTCCTTTAACTTCAATGTTGGTTGTTTTTTGTTTTATTTATTATCTTTATCATTATTTGTCCTTCTCTTATTAATCTTGAGAAGGAGTGCTCTGACACTGGAGAGGGAACAGGGTTCAGCCATCCTGCCTGTATCCCAGGTGATCTGAGCACATATAGCCACCGAGCTGGCTGGACATACTTCCTCGTGGTGTTTGGGAGGTCCAATGCTGGGGGGGGGGTGCCCTTCTCTCCTGCTCTTGCCTGCACCCCCACCCTGCTGACTCTGCTAGGGTTTGACTGTGTCAGCTGCCCTCCCAGGGTGGGGGTGGGCTGGGGGTGGCACCCAGGACGTCACTGTCATCGTGTCAGGAAATAGGCTCCGTGTTCTGCTCAGTGCCTGGCTTCGCGCCAAGGCTCATCGACGATGGCTGACCTCATTTAGAACCAATTTCAGCGTTTTAATAACCCCTTGCCTTCCCGAATTTCTCTGATGCTGGAGGCCTTCAGAAGCTGTAATCCCCCATTGGCTCTGCCACGTGAGGCCAGCTGCGGCTACGTCCTGACCGTGGGCGGTGATAACCAGCAGTGCAGCTACTGGAGTTGGGGCATGGAAGCTGACCTGGAGAATGATCCAGACTAGTCAGGGCAGGTAGCTCCATAGCAGCAATGGGAGCCATAGGACCGTCCCCCGCCAGCCTGAAAGCTGAGTCCCTAGGGACTTCCTTGTGGCAGATCAACACTCAAGGTTGTGACAGACAGCATGTCTCCCTTGGGGAACTGCCTGCTGTCTCCTCAACCAAGCACAGTGGCTGTGATTGGAGGTTGAAGGGGCAGTTGTCCCAGGAGGAGCCCACGGGACATCTGTGCCTTGAGATGTCCGGCAGCCAGAACAGTGGCCACAAAAGGATCAGCAGGATGCCTACCATAGGGCTCCATCCCAGCAGTGTGGAACCCATGGCAGGATCCAGGGGCACCCAGCTCCCTGCAGGGCCAGGAGTAGATATCTGTGAGCAAGGCCCTGTGGGGGTACCCAGAAATCCCATGTAAACCTGAGCAGCCCACACAAGCAAGCCTTCAGGAGTGAGTGACCTGGACCCTTGATGTCCCCCCTCACACTCCATCTCTTCTGAGTGTACTGAGTAAAGAGAGGGTGAAGGGGGAGGCAGTCCTCCAGACAGACAGACAGACAGACAGACACACACACACACTCACTCACTCACTCACTCACTCACTCACTCACTCACTCACTCATTCACATTCATACAAGCACCTCTAACAACCTGCTCTGCCTCTTTGTGAGACCACATAGCACGAGGAGGTCAAGAGCTTCGTTGTCTCAGAGATCACTAGCTCTCCAGGAATCTTTCACCCGCTGCTGACCCAGATCTGCCAGTCTAAAGAGGTGAAGCCTGTCCACCGTGGATCTCCCTGCTGCACTATCCTGCCTCACGCCACAGGAGCTGAATGGCTAGGTTCCCAGCCCGGGGGAGTACCAGAGAGACATGATTGGCACTCCTACCCGCAGGGTGCTCCCTGGTTCCCAGGGTGTGATGGGATTGACACAATCATGCCCCAATGTCTGTGTCCAGTCTTGGGGATAGGTGAGGTCATAGGGTAGAGAGACCCTGTAAGTGTTATTTAATACAGGATCTTTGTGCATACGTGGATATGTATGTTTGTGTGTGCATGAGTTGGGGTGCATATGCATGGATATGAGAAAGCCGGGGAACAACCTCAGAGATCCTTCCTTCTTCAGGTGCCAGCCACCATTTGTGTGTGTGTGTGTGTGTGTGTGTGTGTGTGTGTGTGTGTGTGTGTGTTTAAGACAGGGTCTCTCACTGGGTTGGAGTCACCAAGTAGGCTAGGCTGTCTGGCCACTGAACCCTAGGGATCCCACCTGCTTCTGTTTGAACCCCAGCACTAGGGGTACAAGTCACCATGCCATACAACAGTGGGTCCTGGAGATTGAACCCATGTCCTTGAGCACATGCAGAAAAGACTTTACCATCCATGCCATCCCCCAGACTCAGTTGAGGATATTGAAGTAAGAGATGGTCGTAGGTTCTCCCAGGGAACCCAGGAGAGCCAGGGTAGCCCTAGATCTTTTTTTTTTTTCTGGAGCTGAGGACCGAATCCAGGGCCTTGCGCTTTCTAGGCAAGCGCTCTACCACTGAGCTAAATCCCCAGCCTCCAGGGTAGCCCTAGAACAAGGTGACAGGAGTCTCAGCATCAGAGTGGGTATGACAATAGAAGTGAGGTCCAAGGACGAGACGTCGCAGGCTTGATGCTGAAAGAATACCCAAGACAGGGAATGTGGCAGCATCCGGATGAGGAAGAGGCAAGAATGGACTCTCTTCAGGCCCAGGAGGAGCCTGCCTTGCTGACCTCAGAACTGCGTGTTTGACAGCTCACTGCAGCGACCAGAGGGTCCATGTGTACTGCAGCCTGGCCTCACTTTCCAAGCCTTTGTTCCTCTTCCAACTCATCCAGCTGCTTCAGCACTGAGCACCTTCAGGTCAGGTTAGGCACGGACACTAAGGTAAGGACTGATACATAAGATGGTTATATGAAAGACAACCCCAGGGTGTGCAAAGAGAAGAAGCAGATGAGTAAGCAGTATGTTGGTGAGCAGTTTCCCAAGGGCAACTTGACGAGACTGGAGTGCACCCCAAAGTATCGACAAAGAGCCAGTCTTTATTCCCTGCCTGTCACCAGTGCAAGAAGCTACCAGGCGTTGGTGCTCAGAGGTGGGCCAAGCCAGTCCACAAGATAGTTTGGGGAGTGGGGTTGGGCAGAGATCACAGGGAACTATGGGTACCAGGGATGACCCTGGAGCAGATCCATGGGAGAGAAGTGAGTGAGGATGCCCTGGGCACTTGCGTGGCACACAGGAGGAGTCTACACAGGAATGCTCACAGCAGTCACTCCAAGTGCCCCATGCTCTCTGTTCAGGTCCATCTGCAGCACTGTGTCTTCCACAGATGACAAAGTGTGTGCTGTGTGTCCTTGTGTATTGACCCTTGCTCTCGTTCTGGTCAAGGCCACATGAAGGTAGTGAAGTACTGTCCATGACAGTGCGGGCTGTCTCCTGGGCAGGGTGGGTGTCTGCATTCACGGGAGGAAGAGGAGGGAAAAGGGGAGGAGGAAAAGGAGAAAAGAGGACCTTGTTGGTCTCAGCTGCACCTCGAAGGTGACTTCACTAGGGCTCCAGAGAAGTGAATGGTTGCTATAGCCTGAGCTGCAGGCCTGTAATTGTCCCTTAGACCCCAGCCTAGATCTCTGCAGCCATATCACCTCTGCTGCAAGTACTGGGGCTGCCACATCCCATATGACACCAGTGATAGCTGTTGCCTCGCACCGTTGACACAACCCGGTGCCACCCAACCCCAGGACCCCCAACTCACCCAACCGCTTAAGCGGAGGCAAGCAGATTCAGGTCCCAAGGTCTCAGAAGTCACCAACCCTAACCTCCACCCCCACTAGCTCTAGAGCATATCCGGCTAAGAAAACTGATCTCCTCAAACCAGAAGGGGAAAGATCTCAGTCCCAGGAGATCCCAGACTCTAAGCCCAGGGACGGCGGGCAGCTGAGGTCTGCTGCAGGACACAGCCTCCAGCTCCACGCTCAGCATTTGGCCACCTAAAAGCAAAGATGACCCCTGATGCTTGACAATGAAATAAGTGTTGCTGTGACAGGCGGAAGAAGGCAGGGCCTCACGCTGTGGCCTGCCTGTCTAGGTCTCCTTCTCTTTCAGGGCACAATGGAGCTGATGTGACAGGCGCATGGTGTGTGTGTGTGTGTGTGTGTGTGTGTGTCAGGTGCACTGGAGGATGGTGGCTCTCTGAGTTGTCTTAGGCAGAGGCTGGATGTGCCTGTGCTAAAGACCCCCCCCCCAGCAAGTTAACAATCTCTGCTGTTACAAAGCTGCAAACCACTCCTGAAATCACAAAACAAAGCTCTGGAATGTCAGTCTTAGGAGTGACTGCCATTAAGTGCACACTTCAGGACACATTCATCTTGCAGGATGGCCTTCATCATCTTTGTCCAGAGATCTTTCCTCACCACACTGACACTCTTCCTTAGACAGCACCTTTTGTTCCTCCCGGGCCTGGTACCCACTAGTCTATCTGTAGGTATGACCTCTGCACTGTAGCGACTTCACACAAGTGGACTGACACAGCATGTGTATGTTCTGTGTTGAGCTATTTCACACAGCACAGTGTTCTCAGGATTTGTCTACGTTGCAACAGGTGTCAGAAGGCCCTCCCTGCTTAAGACTAAATAGTATTATACTGTGTGGGTGGACAGCTACTTATCCATCATCTGTAGATGGACATATGTGTGTGTGAGTATGTGTGCACGGGCACTTGTCAATGTGGATGCCAGAAGTTGATGTCCAGTGTCTTCACTCAATCATTTCTCCACCTCATTGTCTGAGACAAGTTTTATCACTAAACCTAGAACTCAAAAGGAGGCTAGACTTTCTGGCCAATGAGCCCTGGGGATCCTCCTGTCTCCACCTCCTCAGTGCTGAGATTACTGGTGTGCCAACACACCTGGCTTTTATGTGGGTGCTGGGGATTGAACTCACATCCTCCTGCTTACACGGTGTCCCAGTTTCATTTCTGTGGCTGTGATAAAATGTCCTGACAAAAAGAAACTTAGGGGAGAAAGTGTTTATTTTAGCTCTCAATTCCAGGCCTATCACTGTGGGGTTACTCAAGGTAGCAGGAGCTTGCGGCAGCTGGTCACACCTCACCACACTCAAGAGCAGAGATAGAAAGACTGTGAGCATGCTTATGCTCAGCTTGATTTTTCCACTCTTATATAATGCAGGACCCAAACCCAGGGAATGGTGTTGCCCGCTTTCAGGGTTGGTCTTTGTAGTGGTTTAAATGAAAATGGTCCCATAGGCTCATATATTTGAGTAATTGGTAGAACTGTTTGGGAGGGATTAGTAGGTGAGGCCTCATTGGAGGAGATATTTCACCAGGGGCCAGCATCCTATGCCATTCCCAATTAGCCACTCTCCCCTTCCTCCCCCCTGCCTCTCTCTACCTCATGGTTGTGTCTCAAGGTGTGAGCTCTCAGCTACTGCTCTAATGCCATGCCTGCCTGCTGCTGTGCTTCCCACCATCATGATCATGGACTCACCCCCTGGAACCGAGAGCCAAAATGAACTTTCTTCTGTAAGCTGCCTTTGTCATGGTGTCTTCCCGTCAACAGAAAGTAACTATGACAGTTTCCCCATGTCAATTAAGGAAATCAAGACAACCTCCCACAGGCATGCCACAGGCCAACCTGATCTAGACAGTCTCTCATCTGGACTCTCTTCTCAGATGACTCCAGGTTGGATCAAGTTGACAAAACTAATCATTACAAGTGACAAGCCTT
The DNA here is from genome assembly GCA_902168405.1 of Peromyscus aztecus. Classification (NCBI taxonomy): domain Eukaryota; kingdom Metazoa; phylum Chordata; class Mammalia; order Rodentia; family Cricetidae; genus Peromyscus; species Peromyscus aztecus. The sequence continues at coordinate 31,310 of CABHPQ010000798.1, read as the reverse complement.
TACCAATGAACCATCCCCTGCCTGTTGCCTCTTTTGACTCTTGGGTTCATAGTGAGAAGTGATATTGCTGGATCATGTGTGTGGTCTTTTTTTTAATTGGGGGAGTATATTAGTTACTCTTCTGTTACTGTGATAAAACACCATGAACAACTTATAAAAGGAAGAATTTATTTTGACTTACAGTTTTAGAGGGATGAGAGTCCATCATGATGGGAGGCATGGCAGAAAGCAGCAGGTGTGGTGACTTGAATGAGAACGACCCCTATGGGCTCATATGTTTGTGTGCTTGGTCCCAATCAGTGGAACTGTTTAGGAAGGATTAAGAGGTGTGGCCTTGCTGGAGGAAGTGTGCCACTGAGGGTGGGATTTGAGGTTTCAACATCCCATGCCAGGCCCCATCTCTCTCCTCTCTCTTTCTCTCTCTCTGTAACTTTCAGGTCAGATGTGAGCTCTCAGTCACTTCTGTAGCACCACGCCTACCTACCTGTCACCATGCTTCCTGCCATGATGATAATGAACTCACCATCTGAAACTGTAAGCCAGTCCCCAATTAAATGCTTTCTCTTATAAGTTGTCTTGGTCATGGCAATTGAACAGTAGCTAAGACAGCAGAAGAGCAGGAAGCTGAGAGCTCACATCTTGAACCACAAGCCACAAGTAGAGAGAGCCAGGTAGAACTAGTATGAGGATTTAAACTCTCAAGCTCACCCCCAGTGATATACCTCCTCCAGCAAGTCCACACCTCCTAGGCCTCCCCAAACAGCACCACCAACTGGGGACCAAGTGTTAAAATACTATGTGTTGCTCATTCAAATCACCACAGGACAGACTCCCGGGACCATCACTATTCCTTACTGTCTTATTGCTGACTTTTCTATGTCCACTTTGGATACGGATAGAGCATCAGCACATGAAAGCTGCATCTCAGTTCCCAACCAAAGACAGCCCCCAGGGTCACAAGGCAAGGAGAACATTTAGTCTCTGACTCTTCTGGCACCAGCCAGAAGACCCAGCTGTCCCCATGGAGCACATGGCCTTCCTAAAGGTAAGTAGATTTAAGCCTCATAGATAGGCCACATTCGCTTCTGGCCTAGGCTGCTTCCCTCCGGCGATAATCGGACGCATCATTTCCATAAAGACAAATTCAATAAGGCCCTCCGAGGTTCGCCATCTGCCTGTCAGAGATGGAGCTCTAGAAAGGAACAGGTCTCTGAGCCCAGGGGCCTCTGACATTCATACAGCAGGAGTGGCCTTGATCTGCACGCCCTGATCCAATTTCCCTGCTGCTGATCGAGTTAGGAAAGACTCAGCCTAAGGCAGCGGGGAAAGGGCAGATTAAAATGACCAGGGTGGAGGAGCTGCACCGGTGGAGAGGAGGCGTGTCAGCCTGGGTGCTGAGGAGGACACGTTTCTGGGTAATGACTTGTCGATGTCTGGAGGGATGGGATATTTTAGAAAGGCAGGCCCTGTTGGATGTCAATGCCAAAGGCCCACTTATTGGAACAGGAATCTTTGAATGACAGCTTTCAGCACTGGGGATGGCTGAGGCCACCATATGCTCACTGCTAAGGATTTCCTAGTCTGTTGCAGGGCTTGAGAGGGTGCACCTCACAGAATCCCCAGCATCCATATCTTAATCTGTGCAATTGTCCTCCTGACTGGGAACATCTTTTGTTCTCTAGAACTCCTTGGAATGGAAGGGTGTACCAGCTCTTCTCCCCCGAACTGGACAGAGGCATGTCTTTATGGGCAATGGGAAAACGGAATGTGGTAGTTTGAAAGAAAATGGCCCCCATAGGCTCACAGGGAGTGGCACTATTAGGAGGTGTGGCCTTGCTAGAGTAGGTGTGACCCCATTGGAGGAAGTGTGTCACCAGCGTGTGCTTTGAGGTTTCAGATGTTCAAGCCAGGCTCAGTGTCTCTCTGTGTCTGCTGCCTGTGGATCCAGATGCAGGACTCTCAGCTTCTCCAGCACCACATCTGCCTGCATGCTGCCATACTTCCCACCATGATGGCAATGGACTAAACCTCTGTTTGGTAAGCAAGCCCCAATTCAATGCTTTCTTTTATAAGAGTTGCCATGGTCATATGTCTCTTTGCAGCAATAGAAACCCTAATTAAGATACAGGGCAAGACAGACCTCAGTTGATGAGCAGGTGGCTATACACTTGGCTGATCATGGACCTTGCTTAGGGTGTGAGCCTTGTATCTTATTTCTGGTGGTCTTAGGTGGTCTCTGATGGTTGAAGAGATTCAATTTTTTTTTTGTCAATGCCCAGGTGTCACCCAAACAACAGATGCAGGATCCAGAGAACCCACTGGTGCTGTGCCACTCTGGAGAGGGGCTACCTTTGAGTGTCCCCTTTGTGGGGAGCACTTGACTGTGGGAGGTGGTGGGCTCAGCAGCCAGGAGCACACAAAAAGACTTCAGCAGATCAGACTGTTCAGCAGAACAGATTCATACAGTAAGAGGGAGGCAGACGCCAGAGGAGAGTATCCTGGAAGATATGGAAACTGATGCAGAGGAGAGAGTATCCTGGAAGATATGGGAATTGATACAGTGTCATGGCAACCATGGAGTGAACAGTAGCCAGGGGGTGGGGAAGAGAGTGGCCATGGAGAGTAGTGGGTAGTGCCCATTAGGTGAGGTGAACAGTGACAATGGAGTGGAGTAGACAGTGGTCATGGGGTACGGTGGACAGTGGCCATGGAATGTAATAGACAGTGGCCATAGACAGTGGACGGAGTGTTCACTGGGTGGAGTGGATAGTGGCCATCAGGTGTAGTAGACTGCAGTTATTGGGTGGAGTAGACAGTGGGGGTAGAGTGGACTGTGGGGGTGGAATGGACAGTGGTCATGGTATAGAGTGGACAGTATCCTTGAGATATGGTAGAGTGGACATTGCCCTAGTATGGAGTGGTCACTGGTCATGGGGTGGAATGGACAGTCGTCATGGTGTGAGATGGGCAGTGGTCATGGTGTGAGTATAAAAAGTAGAAAGTAGCTATGGGGGTACTGTGGAAAGATAACAACTTCAGTGGAAGGAGAGCAACTCTTCACCATCCCACCTGGGCACATTCACAGCAGCCCCTGTGCACATGCTGGGGGAGCCCTGTGTGGCTACATATGCCTAGATCAAATTTAATTTATAAGCCAAATACAGGAAGAGACTGATTGCAACTCAGAGCGACACAAACCATATTCTTAATTAAAGGCATTGCAGCTTATGTATGTTTATTTCTGGAATCTTCCCTTGAATATTTCTTTTGACCAGGTTGACCTCTGGGTAGCTTAAAAAAAACATACAATAAAACCTCAGGTAAGGGACTATACTTCTCTGACTTGCATTGGAAGCGCAGAAACAGATACCCCAGTGGCAGACAGATAAATGGTGAATCTCAACCGCAGAGCTGGGCACACTGCCCGCCCGCCCAAACGTGTGAGCTGAAACCACAAGGAAAGAGGCAGAAATGCCAATGCCTGAGGAAGCAGCGTTGATCAAATCAACAGAAGGAGACTCTAAAATAAGTATAATTACTATCCTTAAAGAGATATGCGGTTATTGTATTCATGAAGCAAGAATGGGCTTTTATATAAAAGAACTAATTAGAGATCATGGAGATTTAAAATAGACGGTCTGAAAAGCAGAGAGAGACATCTGAGGAGCAAATTAGTGAGCTGGAGGATCAGGCAGGTGCCGCCCGAGGAATTCAGTGCAAAGGGCAGAAGGGGAAAGGTGGGGGGCTTGGACCAGCTCCAGAGGGCCCCCATGCGGGTGGCAGACATTCCCAAAGGCAGGGTGGCAAGGAAAGGGTGGAGAAAACGGCCAGCTGTTCTCCAGCCACAGGACAACACTGTCTTCAAAGCCTGTGGTAGAACATGGAAAACAGGCCTGAAACAGGCCGGTAACAGGAAAAGGAGTCTGATATCCAGAGACAGAAAGCTCAAGTGAGACCAAACGGGAGTAACAGCCAGGAGGAGTGGGCTGGGGGCATGGCACCTGAGTCCGATCCCCAGCACCCACGTAAAAACCAGCAGAGCATTATGGAGACCACAGTCTTAGCACTAGGAGGAATAGACGGGAGGACCCCTGGGTCTCCATGGCCAGCCAGCCTCATCAAATTGATGAACTCCAGGCTCAGTGACAGGCCCTGTCTCAATGAACAAGGTGAAGTTTAGAGCTGGAGAGGTATCTCAACAGTTAAGAACACTTGCTGCTCTTCCCAGGGACCCAAGTTGGGTTCACAGCGTCCATGTCAGTTGGCTCAGAGCCAGTTGTAATTCCAGAGGGTTAGACACCTCTGGCCTCCACAGGGCCGCAGGCCCCTGCACTCACGTGCACATACCCACATGCTGACACATACACCTACACATAACTAAAAATAATAAAAAAATAAACCTTTAAGGAAAGCCAAGGTGGAGAGTGAGTGAAGAAGACCTCTAACATTGGCCTCTGGCTTTTGCACCCTTCTCCTCCTCCTCCTCCTCCTCCTCCTCACTCCTCCAGATGTGTACATACACACACAATAAATAAATAACTGGAGTTTGGACACAGAGGAGATACCCCTGTAGGAGAGAGACCGACACCAGCTTCTTCCTGGCAACTCCTAAACCCAGCTTTTAGTTTGGGAATGAAATAGAAACCAGACTCAGTTAATTCATAATACCCTCCTTTCTGAAAGAATTACTGCAGGGTGTGTTCCTATGGACGAAAACTCTAACACAAGAAAGATGAAGCCAAGGACAGATAGAATGAGGGACAGTAAAAACCCAGGGGCTATAGTGCCATGCCTAAGGACTCTTGCAACGCTGGAGATGGAATCTTGTTGCTTTCTTTGTTCTATGAAAGTCTTTAAATGTAAGAAAAATACAATGAACCATGTCACAAATGTTCTTTTGTTCACCACCGTCCAGATGGTGTGTATGTCCACTGTGATGTATCTGCATCACAGAGTCGAGCAAGCCTCATTTAGACTTCTATATGCAATCAATTTTCAAAGTTCCATATTACTGGGCTATGGAAATTGGAAATAAAACACTAATTATGTTTGAAATTTTATGTATGTATTTGTTTTTGTATTGTTTATTTGAGGGTGGTGATTGTCATGGCTTATGTGTAGAGGTAGGAGGGCAATTTGTAAAACTTAATTTCATCCTTCCAGCATGTGGGTCCTGGGTATCAAAGTCAGGACATCAGGCCTGGCGGCAAGTGCCTCTAACTGCTGAACCGTCTCAACGGCCCAAAACATCAATCTTTAAAAAGTGTTTATCTTGTATCTTGTCAGCTTGCTAAACTTATAATTTATCCCAATAAATCTTCAGTACATTCATTCGAATTTATCAAGTGGAATTTTCCGCATGTCAGGAGTGGTCAGAGCTAGGCTCCTTCTGGGTCGATATTTGTGTCTTTTCATTTCTGCCTCTGTCTTTCAGGTTCCTTGCCCTCCTCTGGCACGGGGAGGCTTGGGGTGAGGACGAACAGCTCAGCTTGTTTCCATGTTTACTTCCGGCTAGGTATCCTTTCACAGCCGGCCAGTTTGCATCATCAGAAAGTGTCAACCTTGACTAACTGCTTCCTCAGCATCCTTGAAGACTGGATGAAGGACTCCAGTTCCTGGCTCTGGTTCTCAAGCAGCTTGAGTTCAAGACCCCTTCACCTTCCTAAGAAGTCACCAAAGACCCTCAGAATAAGTGCAAAGACTACTGTAAAGTCTAACTCACAGATGAAGAAAAGCACATAAATAAAAATCATGGCTGCTGTCTGTGCAGGGCTGGCATTGGCATGTTGTAAAGTTAACAGCCACTGGAGTCACCCCAAGAAAAGTCTTGAACACATGAACATCCCTGAAATGGATGCACTTTGCAATCAAGTGTGCATCAGAACTCTCCTAACTCCATTTTCTTCCTTTTCGAGTAGTAAATACAGTAATGACTTATCTTAAAAGAGACATTGGTTCCATATGCACCAATATAGCATTAGCCTATTGGCTTTTCTGTGCCAGGCCTACAAGAAGGCTCTGTATATTATTAGCCCATTTTATAGATGAAGGAGCTGTGGTATAGACAAGTCAATTAACTTGTACAGGATCACACAGTGGGGGGGAACACAAAGAACTCAGGCTAGCTCCTTTGAGCCTTTACCACTTGGGTTCCCTCTTGCCAATTTCTTCCACCTAATCTACAATTGAACCCCATCTTAATTAAGTCTGCAAAGGCCCAAAGCTCACAGGCTGGTTTATAAGAAGTCATTCAGCTGATAACTAAGGGGAAATGACAGAAAAATAAAAGGTCTTTGGTGTGGGAACCTCAGCCTTCTAAGTGACACCACCCTGTAGGGCTGAGATAACAGTATCTATCGTACATCCATGAGGTAGACGGCATAGGATCCAAGAACAGACGCTTGCTTCTATAGTAAAGAATTCAGCCAGCTCTTATGCATGCAAGGCAAAGGAGAAAGGTTATGTTGCTACTCTGCATTTAGCTCTCAAGATCTTGGATGAGTTGAAAACTATCCAGCCAGCAAGACGACTCAGCAGCGAAGGCCTGCCAATCCTGCTGACCTGAGTTCCATCCTGGAACCCACATGATGGAAGGAAAGAACCAACTTCTATGAGTTGTCCCCTGACCTCCACGCATGAGCCTTATACATACACAAGATAAATAAATGTGATTTAAAAAATCTTTAAAAGAAAGATAAATATAAACATTCTACAAAGGCTATGAGGCATGCAGCCATAGCTGTCCTGGGCTGATGAGGAGGAAGAGGCTGTGAAGAACCATTCTATTCCTGACAGGAAGGCTTCAAGTTCAGAATGTACGAACAGCATCTGGGATCAGCATGGAGCTAAGACACAGAGTGGGAACCCTGGCCAGCAAAGGTGTGATGAAGATCCCCAGCTTCACTAGCTGCCAGGTGATGGAGCTTAGGAGCTGTGCAACAGGTAGGGCCCAAACACGGTGCGGAGGGATGGTCCCACCTGAGGCTGGGAGCGGATACATCTCTGTGGAGGGGGAGGCCAGTCGCTCAGCCTAGGGGTGTCAGGAGACCTTAATGAAAGGGGCTGTGCGTGAGAGGGGGCTGGGCCACGAGTGTCACAGGTGAGCAACAGTGCCATCTGCCCCTTCTGGGGGCAGGAAGAGAGTGGGGCCTCACCAGAGACACCTGTAATGGAGGCGATGCAGTGCTTTAGGGGACGGCTGACTTCCTTCCCTGGCACAAACGAACCATCGAACAGATCCCAGGGAAGACAGACAGCCCTGCAGCAGAGAAAAGAGAAGTAGCAACTTATTCATTCAGGATGTGAGAGCCAGGGCTGGGCACTGGCTTGGGTGTTTTGTAAGGCCCCTGGGTCCTACCTCTCCCCTCTTGGTCCTGTCTAGTTACTCACCCCCGGGCCTTCCTGCCATTTCTTCTCACAGAGTCTTCTTGGGGGTGGGGAGTGTCACCATCAGGACGCCTGCCTGACTTAGCTTTCTCTGCTTACCTATGTTCCCCTAACCATGCTTCACACTGGGAGAGAGAGTGGACCCGGCAGGTGGGGTCCCACTAGGAGGCTGTAAGGACTGCCTGTCCCCTTCTCTTCCCTATTGCGTCACACCCACAGGGGGTCTGGAAGTCACAGCAGCCTCAGTGAAGCCCATAGCGCACCTGGGCAAAGGTGACTATTTTCACTTTATTATCTGGGTGATCCACAGACACTTTTCCGCGAGATCCACTCTGAAGGATCCACAAGCCAAGCCCTGTAAGGAAGCTGAGTGGAGTCCTTAGGGAATGGTTTTGAGGGGAAATGGAAACTCAGCCCAAGTAAGTCATCTTGTCCCAAGCTCCCAAGTGTAGTGGGTAGCTGTTCCAGCTTTGACCTGAAAGTACTACCCCCATTGAGGCTTCAGTAACTGTCACGCATATGAGGCGGAGCCGAGACAGGAGCCCTTTAAGACCCGAGATCTGGATGTGCCGGCTCTCTTGGTTGCTGGATTCTGGATGCTGGATGTAGACCAAGCAGAGTTCTCCAGAGAACACCACTGGACTGCACTTCACCTCTCCCGGACCCTTTAACTTATCCCTTCACTTGTAAGTTACCCCCAAAATAAACCTCCCTTTTAACTACGTGGAGTTGCCTTAGTACTTCCACCAATACCCAAGACCATTCATTCTCAGATGGGTCCTAGCTACAAATAAAGGCCTGAGGCCAGCAGACAGTCTGCTCAATAGCAATGTGACATGCAAGCCACTGTGCAGTTGATTTCAGTGTCACATCTACCCCAACCTTCTCACCACAAGACAAAAGCAAATGCCAGAGAGACGGGGTAGGTGTGAGGAAAGACGCAGTCCTGGGTGGGAGGACAGGGCCAGAGCTCCCTCCCTGGCCCGGAGAATTAGGGCATGAAATACTGACAGAATTTCACTCATGGACCAGACTCACCCCTCTGGGCATTTCTTATGGATTTTCCTGGGGTGGGAAAGAGGAAGCAACAAAACCTCATCTGGGCCAGTGTTCTGTACGCTGGTGTTCCTAAGATCTGCATGCTGGTGCTCCAGGGCTCTGCATGCTGGTGCTCCAGGGCTCTGCATGCAGGTGCTCCAGGGCTCTGTACGCTGGTGTTCCTAAGATCTGCATGCTGGTGCTCCAGGGCTCTGCATGCTGGTGCTCCAGGGCTCTGCATGCTGGTGTTCCTAAGATCTGCATGCTGGTGCTCCAGGGCTCTGCATGCTGGTGCTCCAGGGCTCTGCATGCAGATGCTCCAGGACTCTGCATGCTGGTGCTCCAGGACTCTGCATGCAGGTCTTCCAAGGCTTTGCTGTTTGCAGCTCCCCACCCCCAGCCTCCCAGGAACCAGAGCGTTGCCAAGGGAAAGAATGCAAAGCCTTCTCCAGCCCTGCGGAGGAGGGACAGCCCCTAGGGGTTTGGAGCGCACAAGATGGCAGTGATGAAACCCGGGCAGAGAAGGCCAGCCCGAGCAGTTTCGAGTCTTCCACCCTCCCACTTCTATGAGAGCCGCCAGGGCTGTCTGCCTGGGGTCCTCTCTTGCTCCACCCCCACCACATCACAGAACTCTTCAGCGTGAGGCCACAGGATTCAGGCTCCAGAACCATCACTGGTAACAGGAAGCAGAACTAAGAAAGGAAAGCAGGGATGCCTGTGAACCCTTACTATGGGGTTTTTTCCCCTTAGCTTAGTCAGCAGAGCACCTGTGCTGGTCAAGCCCAGTCGAGCCTGCAAGCCCGAGGGTCACCCCAACCCCAACCCAGAAAAAAGATGTTTGTAGTTCCATGCTGCTTGTGAGGAAACTGAGGTCTAAAATAGGCCCAGTTGAAGAGACCCTAGTGAGAAGGGGTGGGCTGGAGTCCCATTTTTTTCCCTCTGCAAGTGTGAGTCACCCAATACCTGGCTCCGGGCAGGAGGGGCTTTGTCCTGCAGCTCCTTGCAGACTCGCCCTGACTGCAGTCCTAGAAGGCAAGGGATCCCGAGAGAGCAAGCAGAGCATCCTGGTTAGTCTGCTTTCCAGCACCCGACAGTGTACACACACATAGTAGGTATTCAACGAACGGGTGAGCCAGTCTGAGCTGGCCCCTTCGCTTCAGACATCCAGCTCAAGTAGCGTTAAGCCAACAATTGCAGAGAAAGACAACTTTAGAAAGTGCAGCGTGGGGGCTGGGGAGATGCCTCGGTGGGTAAAAAGTGACTGATGAACAAACCTGAGGACCTGAGTTTGAACTCCAGCCACCACACAAGAGCCAGGTATGATGGTGCACATTTGTAATCCCAGTCCAGAACAAGTAGAGCCAGGTACATCTGTCAGCTGGCACTGCCAGGCTGCCAGCTACCTCTATGCCCAGCCAGTCACCTGTCCCTTGCCAATCCCACATGAAGCATCTCCATGACTGGTGGCCTCTCAATGGCCAGGGGGAGATCTGCTGCTCAGCATTTCTTGTCTGAATGTCTAAAATCTAGAACCAACAGTGCTTGTTGGAGACAGTGTTCGTGACGCCGGGGAGCCTCAGGCCAATGCTTTCTCCTGGGAATGTTCATCATTCATTCAGCCAATGGCCACAGAGGTGGTGCAGCCAGCAGAAGGCAAGAGGCAGAGTTCTGCCCTCACTGCTGGCCGTCCAGGGCAGAGGCTGAGAAAGACATCCAGGAAGCACTGGGGTGTGATAAGACTCACAGACACTGAGGCAGAGAGATGCAAGAAGGTTGCTGGCACATCATGTGCCCTCAGGCTTTATGGTGGGTCACAAGGGGTCATGTGTGTACCTCTGCTTAGGGCATAGAGATTTCCTTCCTGCTGTCCCAAGCCACCTCGATGGGGGACTAGGACAGCCCCTAAAGCCAGGACTTAGCAATTCACCTGTGCCCTTTCATGCCGTAACTCCAGACATTTGTGAGGTGCGTGGTTCCCTCCTGCCTCCATCTCTCATGCTTCATCTGCCATGCTTCTTTTTGCTCCCCAGCTCCATCCCCCATCCCCCTCCTCCGCCTCCTCCTCCTCCCCCACACGCTGCCTCCTGTCACCCCAATCTAGACTGTCAGCAGGTGTCAGGCTGGTAGTAGTGATCAATTCTGACAGGATAAAGAGAAATAAGTCCAAGTTTTCATTCTCTGTGCCCAAGAGGTGTCCTAGGTCTGGGCGGGGTGAGAGGCAGGTCCAAGATGGGCAAAGCTGCCTGTGGGTGCTCTCCCTGGAGATGCCATCCCAAGAGAAAGACCCTGTCTTTCCCTGGAGAAAAAGGGCTTCAGTCTGTCTTGTCATTCTATTGTCACTGTATTTGCATGTGTCAATCACAGAAGAAATTCTGTGTCACGCTTTTATTAAACCCCAATGTGCACCTCCTCACAAAGCAGTGCTAGCAGAAGCAGGAAAGTACAGGGGGGCCACTTTAACTTGGGGCTCACATAATTCAAAGAGTCAGTCTCTGAATTATTTCCTTGGCTTTTTTAAATCATGATAGACTGAGGGTACCACTCTGGGCTCAAGATATCGCCAGCAAGGACTTCAGAGACCAGTGGACCTGGCTATTGTCACAGGTTCCTTCTGTGAGGTTGTCAAAGGAAAGACTAGTTCTCCGCTCACCACTGTCAACAGGTTCTAGAGATATAACAGCACAGGAGAGATGCCCAGCTGAATACTTCTCTACTTAAAGGACCTCACTTTGAGGCTTCACTCAGCTCTGAGCTTCCAGAATACACAGGTTCTTACTTTGGTCTCCCCACATACAGAGTGTGTGGTGAACGAACGAATGAAGTCTGAATGCTCCATCTGGGTTGCTGGAGCCACTTGCCTGGCTGTGGACTGATTAGGACCCTTCTGGTTAAAGCTTCTCTGGAGTGAAACATCCTGAGAACCAATGAAGGTCCCAGAACAATAAATCCCCTGACTCTGGCTTCCCCTGCTATCAAGATTTTCCAGCCTGTGACTCATACAAGGAACCCCAAGAGACCCAGGACTGGTCCCGGTGTGCTACCTCCTCATCTGTCATCCTCCATGAGCTCTCAAGAGTGAGAACATCGAGCTCACTGTCACAATGTTTTAGGATGTGACAGTAATTAAAAGTCACCACAAGCGCTTTCCAAAAAGACGAGGTTTCTGTTGGGAACTCCAGCAGGAGACGCATGCCCATCCCTGTGGGCTTCACACCTCTTGGTGCACCCCCACCCACTCACAGTCTCCATTCTCTTGCACACTTGTCTAACCCTCTTGCTCTCTTGAACACTTTAATTTTCCTGGCCATGCCTCAAAGCTGCCCAATTTAACAGGCCTTGATCTGAGGTGTGAGGGTAACTCTGCCTCACAACACAAAATAATCACAGTTGCCCGATAGTGTCTGAGCCTCTGATTACTTTTAATTCATTCATTGTCTGGATGGACTTGACCTGAGCAGATCACTTGGAGCTGGGTAGACACATGGTTCTGCCACCTGGCATGTTCAATCAACTTCTGAGCCCCTCATGACCGCAGCCTGAGAGAGCAAGGCAGTGTTCAACAATAGAAACATTTAATCCTTGCCAACCAGCCAGCGCCACCCTTCCCCAAATCTCTCAGGTGTCCAGGACAGAAAGGGTCCCCACCAGCCTTCACTGTGATATTTCTGGAGTCTCAGGCTCCCTCCTTCCAAGGGTTCCCCGAAAGAGACTTGGAAATTGTTTCTGGCCCTGGCTCTGCAGGTCCTGGCAGAAGCCTCCTTCCTCCAGGATTACTTCTGTGCCTTCCACTTTGCAGGCTGACACTCCCCATCAGGAGCAGAAGCCGGTGCACACCTTTCTAGCTTGTGTGGGTTCCCTGTTTGACGGTACATCCCATCACGGTGAAGGCATGAACCACAAGCCAGCTGGCCACATTGTATCTATGTCCAGGAGGCAGAGAAGGATGAATGCTGGTACCCAGCTCATTTCTCCCTTTTATTCAACCCAGGACCCCACCCCACAAGATGGTGTTCTCACACCCAGATTGTGTTTTCTAATCACAGTTAACCCAATCTATAAACTCTTTCACAGACACACACAGAAGTTTGACTCTTTGGTGACTCTAGACCCTGTCATATTGAAGACGTTAGCCCACAGTGACTGGAGGTGTTTAGGAATGGCCGAGTGCTCACAGCCTCTCACAGTCACTAGTAATCTTTTCCCCACACCCCACCAGAGAGTGTGCCCTGAGCGTGGATATTTGCAGAGCACTGGAGAGAAATGTTTGGTATCCCTGCCTCTGATGAAGAGGTTGTCAGCCCTCGGCCCTGAAGTTGCTCATCTATCAACACACTCAAAGGCCCCATTTCCACAGCATAAGAGACTGCTCTTACTAAAGCCACACTCACCCAGACTGGAAAGCAAGCCTTGCAAACTGCCCCACACGTTGCTGTGTGTTGGACAGTTTTCAACACCTCCACCATCTGTTGGGTTTGGGTTACATCCACTAAACTGTATGCTGTGGAAAGATGCCTGGGATAGGACAGAAGTTGCCACGCAACTGGAAAGCCTGTCACAGTGGAATGACTCCCATCCTCCCATGCCGTAGCTTGCTGCTGTCCAGTCTGAAGAACTGAGTGGGGCTGGACTTCTTTCTTTGTACCAAAACTTGCTGTTTTAGGAAACTCGATGGTATGTTGCTTCTATGAAGTCAGCTCAGAGGCCCCTCCAGACTCCTCCCTTTCCTAATTTTAGAAATGAGTTTAAAAAATAAAATCAAGGCATGCTTTCATACACAAAAATACAAGTTGAGTGGTGGCTGTTATGCCATAATCTGAGTGAAATCTGCTCTGTGCATGTCGGCTGTGTGACTTTGGGAAAGTCACTTCACCCCTCTGTTAACGTTTTGGAGGTAACGAAGGCTGCAGGATTGGCTCTGCAGATAACGGCACTTGTGCAAGCATGCGGACCTGAGTGCTGCTTCCCAGCACCCGCTGAAAGCTGGGTGTGGCGGCATGTGTCTGTAACCCCAGCTTTGGGGGAAAGCAGAGATGGGAGGATCCTGCACACTCTCTGACCAGCCAGTCTAGATGAAATGGTAAACTCCAGGTTCAATGAGTGTCTCAAAAATAAGGAGAGTGATAGAGGAAGACAACCATTGCTGACCTCTGACCTCTACGTGCAAGGTCACACTAGTACACATGTCTACTGTACATGCTGTGAGTCATTGAAGCCAAGTTTAAATGAGATGGATCACCTAAATAAAGTTGCACTATCACGAGTACTGGGAATGCACCTCTTTGCTCCACATAGGAAGGACCAGTAACTTGGAGCCCAGAGTCAAAGGTCAAGTCACTTACTGGGTACTTGGCTGCTCAGACCACGGCTACCACACTCACTGTCTGGGGTGGACATGTGAAGAAGTAGAAGTGTGGGTGTACTGGTGGGCAAAGGCAGGATTGATGGTGAGGCTCATTTTGAAATTCTTGGCACACATTTGACGGCATCTAAGGATCTGAGACAATCACGAAAAGCCAAGAAGTCCTGATTGAGACAGTGAAAAAACGGTTGCAGGAGTTGATTGGCTGGCTGGTCTGTGCTTTCGCGTTGGCACTCTCCAGGGCTCTCTGCCCTCCCCTTACATAGAATCATCTCTATGGAGTCCATTGTCCCGTCTCTGAGTGGGAATGTTGTCAAGTGTGGGAGATCCACAAACAGGCTGAGGAGCCCCAGCTCTGGTCTGCTGCCAAGGACCCTGTCATTCCTTCTCACCTGCAAAACGGGTTCCTGCTGGATCTCCCTGGCCATCGCTGAGCCAGCTAAATGAAACAATGCGTGCAAGTGCTCAGCATTGCATCTGGAATGCACTGAGCACATAACAAGTGATGTTTACTGTGAGATAAGTGCCTGCTCTGAGTACAGTTAATTAATGAATCAAACACAGCCACCGGTCCCTGGAGAAATGAGGCAGGTGACAATTAATTACCCATTTTGCAAGGGGCAGAGATACTTAAAGGCAGGGACCAGCTCTTCCTGGTAGTTAAGTGGGATGAAGGATGTTCCCAGTTCGTTACAAGGAAACTCTCAAGCACCAAGGATCTGAGTATCACTAGGGAGCTCAGTGAGGATCCTTAGGAAGGACCCAGCAGGGAAGTTGGCAGGGAGGGGGGGTATTGTGCAGGTGTCTGGCTAAAGCACCTGCTTCCCTGGCCCTGTGGCATGTCTTGGAATGAGTTACTGGTCCTTCTACGTCCAGCTAGTGGGCAAAGGTGAAGGAGACTACACCGGCTCCCCAGCCTCTCAAAATGGGCTGACATATGCCTTTCCCATCAGGACAGGTCAATCCTAGCACAGTCGAGCACCCATGGAGTACTCCTAGTGATCCAGGAGGTTTCTCAGGGTGTTGTGCATTCTAACTCAAAGTCTCATTCAATATATAATCTCCTGAGGTTGGGTCTGCAGCCACAGTCCACTCCTGAACGTCTTCAGGGATGGGGTTTGTCTTGGGACCATATTTCTCAAGAGGAAAGGTCAGAAAGCTCTTCATGTCCAGCTCAAATCTGCCTTGCTTTATCTTCCAACCATTGGCCGAATGCTGCAGTTGGGAATAAAGTACAGATTTGCTTCCTTCCCAACGGCTGGAAACCTGAGTCAGTCGCAGGCCTCGGTCACCAACCAGTCCAGTACAGAGAATATGTGCTGCCCTCCAGTGATACACGAGACTGACCCAGAGAATGGGAACAAATGAGAGCATTTATCAAGCACTTGGGGTGTGCTATGTCTATGGACATCTTTGCCTTTCATTTTCAGATCAGCTTTAAAGGCCCTGCTGTCAGTCACCCCAGAAACAAGAAGGACTAAGGACCTGCCCCAAGGTTGCACTGTCCACAGCCAAGCAACCACAGCACCACCGAGACCAAACATCAGGGAAACAGAAACAGACTGGTGGAGATCGGAGAGAGCCCCGCAGGGCGCACACGGAGGTATGGGTCCCCAGACCTTGCATATGGGTGCAGCCGCAGGGGGACAGCGGATGAGCCTCAGCACCAGGGACAGCTCCTCGGCTGCTCCCCCGCAGCCGCCGCCGACGGCGCGCGCAGGGCCCGCAGCGCGCACTCCCCAGCAGGCTAGCGCGCGCACCCTCCCCTCCAGAGCGCGCCCCGCGCCCGGGACTGGGCTGGAGTCGCGCGTGCAGCTCTCGGGGAGGTAGCTTGGCGTCCAGAGCCGCGGCCGCAGCGTGCAGCTGGCAGGGGCTCTCGCCTGACCACGCACTTGCCTCCTCTGGGGCCTCCAGGAGCCTCTCCGCTCTTTTCTTGCCAGTCTGGCCGCAGCAGGCACCACCGGCCGTGGCCTGGGCTGCATTTGCCGCTACTCGCTGTGCCCGGGACAGAGGGACGCCTGCCCTGTCACGTGCGTCCAAGTCCTCCGCCAGTCGGGGCAACGTGGTTCCCATGGTTCAAGGTAAGGGCCGGAGCGGGTGCGCAGGTCACGGTGTGAGAGCAGGTGATGCAGGCTGGGAAGCTCTGGCTCGGCACCCACTTCATCTGGAGTCCCCACTGCAGCCTGCCCTGGCCACCTTGCATCAGGTGCCCTGACCTACACAGGTGCCTGTACAGCATGACCCATCCCACTGCGGCCCACCTTCCAAGTGCCCCGAGATGTGCAGTGGGGTCCTGGCCAAGAGACAGAGGAACCCTCTGACAGAAAGAAGAGGGACTCTGTTTCCCTCCAAGGGTGGCCTGCCTGGGGGAAGGGGCATGGGGAGAGAAAGTTTGTCTGAAGAGATGGAATACCTGGCTCCATTCATCCTTTCCTGCCTGGAACTGAGATGCTTGGTTTCCTGTGGTGAGACTTGCTTCCCACCAGGTTGGTGTTGCATGCTTGACTTGGGCTACTGCTGACATCCATTCTGTCCAGCCCCTGTATGAAAGGGTTTGGGGCTCCATTTGACAGACGAGGAAACTGAGGCTTACAGAAGTTTGGCTTCTTGTCCAAGGTCAGGGTTAACAGGTGGTGGGGCCCCTGTCACCTCTTTCCCACATTAAATAGTGAGGACAGGAGGGGGACAGCGGGTTGGCAGGTGTGTTTTTCAAACAGGAAATGACACACCCCAAACACCAAACCCCCAAAGCAGGTTCACATCCATCCTTCAGGCTCCACTCTCTCACCCTGCTTAATGTCCTGTCCTCCCCAGGCCGGGGTCACATGGCTTTGCTTTTGCTGATGGGACTCGGGGGCAAGACACCTGGGTGACAAGTCCCCAGACCTTTCTACAGGTTCCAGCATGTTCCCTTGGCCCTTCTGGGGGAAGCTAGAGTTCAGGGGTCTGCAGGAGAGCACCAGACTGCTCCCCTGTGATCCTTCTTTCCTATGCTGGTCAGCAAACTCTTGGCAGGCTTCCAGGGACAGTTTCCACCTCCTAGAAGTTTATGGCTGCAGAAAAGCACATCGGCCCATCTTCCCATCTTCCCCCTCTTGAGATAGAATTGGGAGTAAAGTCTTCATGCCGAGGCTCTCCAAGACTCTCCAAACTTGGCACCTCTGACCAGGAAGATATGGTTGAAACCCTCCCTGGACACATGGGCTATAGGCTCTCTGAATACGTGCAACTTTGTGTGTCTTTGAGTTCTTTCCATTCCTGAGGCCAGGGGCTCATTTCCCCCTTTCTTTGGTAGTCATTTGTGGTACATTTGCCTCATGCCATAGAAGAGACAGAGTGGTCTTGTGCTTTGGTCTTGGTACCCATCACCTGAGTGAGCTCCTGTAGGGCTGGTTCGTGTTGACTCACTTGTAAAGCCGGGAGGGTGTAAGGTCTGGGAGGAGGCACAGCTCCAAACTGAGTGCCTGGAATATCTGTTAGGGGTGGGGAGCTGGAGAACATTGCTGGCTCTCTGGGACAAGCCAATGCCATGAGATGTGGGAGCCCAGGATGTGCCGTGACTTCTCCACCCTCACCTCTCCTGCAAGTGAGAGAGGTTCCCCAGAGCCCTAGGCCTCTGTTGTGCCAGCACAGACAGCTAGCATGAACAAAGAACTTACAGAGAACATGGGCACAGATGGAAGGGTCAAGACTTTGGCCAGTTCTGCCCATCTTCCTGGGTGACCTTGGGCCAGTCCCTGTCCCTTTATAGACCTCAGATGGATTGGATGGTCTCATAGCCCCTAGGGTTCTTCTCAGTCCTCCCCATTCCTGCCCATTCCATCTTCTACCTAAGTCGTCACCCAGGTTTTGTACTTTGGGGCTGGGTCTAAGTGCCTAAGCCTGGTGCCAGTTCTGAGCGAGGCTTCACTGCCTGGAGACCTGTTCCTGCAGACCTAGCAATGCAAGGAGTAACGGTGATAGTGCTCAAAGCAGAAATTTGTCACCTCACAGTCAATTATATTGGACTCTAAATTCTCAGGGGTTGGGGGGAGAGGCAGAGTGGCACACTGCCCAGACCATCCACTCTGCTCCCACACTGCCACCTCTGCCCTGATCCCCTTCAAGTCCTGAACTAGGTGGCAGGAAAGTGGTTATTTGTATGGTGGGAATGTGGATTCAAGGCCCAGGTCTTGGGTAAATCATGCAGCATCCTCATCTTCAAAAATAAGGGTGCTTCTGTCTTCCTGTGGGTATTTGGTGGCACCTGGCTCCGGGCATGACCAGAAGCGTGGTGAGGATGTGGTGGAACAGGAAGGGGCTTCCTGCCTGCCTCATTGCTGCCCTTGCTGTGACTTCCCTGCAGTCTCAGCCCCTCTGGATCCACTCCAGAGGGGATTCATCTAGGCTGGAGCCGTAGTGCCTGCCAGCTCCTTGCCTCTCCTCCCAAAGCTTTCCATTCCTTCAGGAATCAGGTTCATGGAAGAGGCTAAAGTTGTTGAAGCCACTACTGCCCAAGTCCTCTGCCTTGACTCCCTTGCTGGGAGTTGCCATGAAAGGCCTGAGAAGGGATTGTTCCTGCTATCTCAAGGCACAGGGAGTCTGTGGCCAGAACCCTTAACCCGTGGGAAGCCGGAGTGCAGAGCCTGGCATGTGGGTTCCTGATTTCCACTCCTAAGAAATGACACAGGGACTCTGTCCCTAATTTTCAGGGGTCTTGTGAGGGAGGAGACTGGAGATGTGCTGGGAGTCAGATCCAGGCTGTAAGCTGTGCTCTGTAAGCTATATGTAAGCTAGTAGGGGGCCTTATGCAAAAGTCCAAACCTTGGTGGACAACGGTCAGGCCTGGCCTTAACACTGTGGCCTGCAATATAGAGCCTGACTGGAGAGGGAAGGCAAGAGGACTCAGAAGAGGTCATCATGTCCATCTGGACCAGGACGGTGGTCATTGAGCAGATGCCAGCCGTGTGGGGTGCTGGGGTGGTTTGGAGTAGTGGGGAATATTGCCCAGGACTGAACAAACATCACCCAGACTGGCCTACACTAGAGTCTGGGGTGAGCTGTGAGAGTGATGTGGAGGCAGTCCTTGTGGGCCTAGAGCAGCGCTTTTTCTTCAGCACCAAGGTAGTACCTGATGGTACATCCCACCCCAGTGGGATGCTACTACCTGTCTTCAGGGTCCTCCCAGACCATCCAGAGGGGCATCTGTGGGAAAGATGACTGAGCCAGTGCCCTGTGCTTTGATCTACCTCTCCAGTAGCAGGGCTGAGGCAAATGCTCGGTTGGTAAAGTGCTTGCCTTGTAAGCAGGAGGACCTGAGTTTGATCTCTAGGACCCATGAGAGCGAGCCGGGAAAGCCAGGCATGGGGGGTACATGCTTGTAACCCCGGAACCAGGGGAGATGGAGACAGGCAGATCCCAGGGGTTTGCTGGCCAGGCACCCTAGCCTATTTGGAAAAGTTCCTTGCCAGCAAAAGACCCTGTCTCAAAAACATGTCCTCTGCATACACGCATGCACACACGCACGCACATGCATATGCGTGCTCGTGATTCTAAAACCACTTCTCCCGTAGTGAGGTGGTTGGGAGGAGGGCTGCACAGCTATCTGGGAATCAGGAGAGGATTAGCTAGCAACCTGAGCAGTGCTTCCAGAACAAGCCGTGCTCCTAGGGTTACAGCCACATTCACCACCTCGCAAGCCTGCTGTGGGTGGCGGGGTGGCACAGCTTAGGAACTGACCGGGACAGTGTTTATGTCTAAAGTATGTGTCCCTAGTGAGGTTACTGAACCCCTTGTTCCCCGGGTTCTTCGTTCACCTTGTACGAGGGTCCAGCTTCATAGAAAAGTCTGCACACTGCTGGGAAACTCCCATGGTACTCTGTTCCTGGCCAAACCAGAAGATGGCCTCAGAACAGACAAGGGATGTCCTTGTCAAACAGACAAAGCCGGCAATGGGCAAAGCTGTCACCACCTGTGGCTCAGCTCTTACAACCAGCTCCAGGCTTCCTGCAGGCTACCCAGTGGCAAAGTTGATCCTTGGGTATTCCCAGGTTGCGCTGCCCAATGGCTGGGCTTGTGCCCAGGCTGTTAATAGCCTGTCTTTTGCTGTTACTTGCTTATGGCATTTGGTCTGTGGCCTCGGGACCAGCAGCCAACCTCTCTGGGAGTGGATGCCCTGGCTCCCTAACTGTGGATCAGCAAACTCCCATACCAGCCATTATGACAGGAACAGTCTCTGCTTGCACAAAGCAATGATGTGTGGTTTTGTCTCTTTTATGTTCTGCCTTGTGTGTGCTTACCTAATATATATTCATTTTTATAATATATTCAAATATTTGTATTAAAAGAAATGTGTGTTTGCTGCAAAAGGAAAATCAATCCAGCTTTCCTTGGCTTACTGTGTGCAAACTAAAAACCCCTGACTCCTTGGCTGTGGTCTACATGCTCCTCTGCTGCCACACTGGACCTCAGTGTCCCTGTTCATGAGTGGTCCTCTTTTGTCCTTTGGCCTAACTTCCGCCCCCATGATGGGGATGGGCTTCAGGGCTTCATCCTCTGTCACAAAGCCCTAGCCCCAGACTGGCTTTCTGGTCCAGACATTTGCAGGGCATGGCTGTTGACTCACAGATCTACCTATTGGTTTGGCAACAGGCCTGTGTGCCATCCACTGGTTCACTCTGTTTTAGAGTTGACTGGGTTGTGCGCGTTGAGTAGAAGGCTCTAGTGGCTGGCCGAGGAGGAGGGGGTGTGGGAGCAGGCATGTGAACCGGATTAAACTGCAGTGTGGGAAGGTTCTGTGTGGATGGCAGCATGGAGCAGGTACTCCAGATTCTATGGACATCACCTCAGGCTGGAGCAGTCAGGGAAGGCATCCTGGATGCAGTCAGAGCTGAGCCCCCACTGGGTAGGTATATAGTCAAGGAAGCAGGTATTGCACAGAGGGCCAGACACTACTGCCATTGCTGGAGGCAAGGGAGGCCATCTGGAGATGCTAGCTGACCATCAGTGGGCTCCAGAAATGCCCCTGATTTTTCTTTGTGGAAAAGAAAGCACCAGACGGGGCTAATCCCAGGTGCCTCGTTGGCTTTTCTGACTGTGTCTATATGAGTGTATTTGAGATCTCCACTCCTATGCTTTGGTTCCTAAGGCAGGCTTAGCCAACCTCCCATTCCTGGTCCCGGCCAAAGGACCCTCTATTGCAGGCTCCTCCATATCCCTGCCCAGTCAGTTCACTTGCTGCTGGACCACCCACCACGCCTGGCAGCACACCCCTTAGTGCTTGTTTGCTGTCAGTGTGCCAGGTGCATCAGGAGGCTAGGAGAGCAAGGCTGCAGAGCTCTGGGAGGCAATGAGGGGGATGCTGGGACTACCATTAGCACGTGTCTGGGGTTCACCTTACAGTGTTTGAAATGTAATATTTATATTGTGTTTTCCAAATCCCTCCACTCAGGGTTGGCATACACAGTCTCACTGGGAACATTCAGGAACTTCCCTAAGGCAAAATAAAGATGTTCACTTTTCCAGTTTCTAGGCAGACACCCACTTGGGGTTCTTTTTTCTGAGCCCATTCCAGAGCCCCACAGTCCAGGCTGCTCACCCTAGGACTGGCACCATGCCCTCTATGTGTGAGAGGCCTTGATCACATCTCCTTTGAAAGGAGGCGGGCTGGGGCTGTGTGGGGCAGTCTGTGTCGCTTTCTCTAGAATTCGCTAGTCTTTGCCCACGTGGTTGACATAAGGACTGTGTGGTGTTTACCTGTGTCTGGCGTTTGTTTGGTTAAAACACTCATTACGTGGGAAGCTCCTTATAAACCAACTTGCAGAATTAAAGAGTACAGCCGTCTGTGATTTTTACCTTCCTGAGGCTTCCCACATGAGATGCCCTCTAATTACAAAACAAAACTCCATTGCAGAAGGCTGTTTCACGGCACAGTGTCTTGGGAAATCACTCTTGTAGTTGTTCATATTCCCACCGGTCTGTGTCTTCCTTTCTCCTGGGGAGCCACACTTCACTGATGAGGAGATAGGAGGGGGAGAGAATAAGAGAGAGAAGAGTGGGGAAGCCTGGGAAGAGATAGGGTCTGTCATCAACCATACTCTTAGCAGTTACCTCGGACCTGCTGGTGAAAGTAGCCTGGTCACTAGCCCTCTTTTTGCTCCAGTTTCCTGGCATATAAAGACAGGAGTGGTTTTCCTTCTGTCATCAGGGATAATTCCAGGCCCCTGCAGGAGCATGGTGGAACATGGCAGTAGATTCTGGAGTCTCTGGACTTGGATCAGGGAGAGAGGCTGCTGACCAGCTCCCGTGCCATGTGGGCTGAGAAACTCAGACACCCTGCCGCAGCCCATGGAGCCCTTCATGGAATGGATCCACCCTCTCAGCCTCTGCTGTGCCCTGCTGTGCCCCGCATGCTTGCTTCTGTGCATTTCTGGAGCTCTCTGAGAGCCTTCCCCGGAAGGTCTTCCTCCTGCTCCCCTCTGCCTGTCAGTGTCAGGTCTGTTCCCCTCTGGTCTGGTCTGCATCGAGGCTGGGAGGTCTTGAGGCCAGGTGCCGCTCATTATACCCCCCACCCCCACCCCAGCAGCCGTAGAGCACCTGGGACACAGTGGGCCCCTGTTATGGGTAGTTCCGTGTGGAATGAGGGTCAGTCCCATCTTCCAAAAGGTGCAGTGGCTAGTATGTCCTGACCTGAATGGCCTCCAGGTCAGGACAACCATTGTTAGAGCCAGAAGCGGCATCTGCCTTGGGAAAATTTGCCTTCAGCACCCCTGTCCAGTGTCCTCAGGACAGAGGACCATCACGGGACGCAGCAGCCTGCCTATAGCCCCCAGCGCCTATTGCCTCATTTCAGCTCTCCTGCCACAGAGCTGCCAGTGACAGAGGGTGACTCAAGGTGGGGGAGCCTCACCCCATCAGACCCTGGGGTCAACACTGCCACTTCAGGACCATGAAGAGTTATAAAGATTATTTAATCTTCAAGATGGGCCTATTCAGCATGTTTCTGCTCACTTGAAAATCCCCAAAGCCTGGTTTGTCTGTGGGTTTGTTTGCCTTGTTTTTTGGGGGGTTTTTTTGTTTATTTTGTTTTGTTTTGAGACAAGATCTCACTAGGTAGCCCAGGCTGTCCTCAAACTCAGCACAGTCCTCTAACTTCTGGCTCCTGAGTAGTGATATTATAGATGTGTGTCACCACAGCCGGCTGAGCCCCATTCCATAAAATGAAAATGCTCCAGGCAGGTCTGTGCTAAGCCTTGCTGTTCAGGGCTGCTCCGGGTGGACGAGCCATGCCAGTCAGCTAAGTGAGGAGATGAAGGAGACCGTGGGGCCAAGGATGCATGGTGGGCAGACAGCACAGGATTCTGGTGCTTGGCCCTACAGGGGTGTATGCAGGCGAGGACCTGGTACGTCCTCTTCTAAGAGAACTTGGAGTGCTGCCAGGGAGGAGAGAGAGGCAAGGCCTCAGCTTGGTGTTAGAGGTCTTGCAGCCCTTCCCTCACTGCTGAGCAGGTTGGCTGACATCTGTGGGATGGCTGGGACCCCGGACCCCACTCTGCTCCTGTCTTCTTCCTGTGTGTCAGAATACAGCACAGACACACATGCAGACGCACACACACACAGGGACACATGCAGATACTCATGCATACAGCAGGCACATGCAGAGACATGCACATGGGGACACGTGCAGAGGCAATCATGCACACACAGACATGAACAACAGGGGCAAATGCAGATACACACACAAACACACAGGTATACACAGACGTGCATATGGGGACGCATGCACATACATGACATGCACACAGTAGACACACAAAGAAACAACGAAAAACACAGCTGACACATAGAGAGACATACACATGGGACACAAGCAGAAACACACATGCACACACAGACACAGAGCCATTTGTAAGGGGACACTCTGAAACATATACATGCATACATGACCGACATGCACATAGCTGATATACAGAGACACACATGTACATATAGACACACACATGGACACGTACATGAACACACACAGAGATATGCACAAATATACCTATGCACATACTTGGCATGTACCTAGCAGATACACAGATATGCACATGAGGACCGACACAGACACACATACAAAAACACACAGAGAAGACACCCACACTGAGACATGCACATGGAGACAACATGGGTAAACACAAAATACACATAAACACACACAACAAGCACATGCATGTAATAGACACACAGAGGCATACACATACATACAACACATATGCACAGAGCAAATGTAGCTCAGTAGTAGTGAACTTGTTTAACATGCAAGAGGCCCTGAGAACTACACACACACACACACACACACACACACACGAGAGAGAGAGAGAGAGAGAGAGAGAGAGAGAGAGAGAGAGAGAGAGATACACATGTGCAGACAAACACACTTAGAGACACACGCAGCTCACCCTGTGCCCTCTGCAGCCTTGGGACAGGAAGAAACACCACACTTTGGAGACTCTGTCTCGCTCTCATTCTGCAGGCACATGACCCAGGCTTCTGGAAGATTCTATGCCTCCTGGAGGACTGCTTTCACTTGGCTACTTCAGCAGCATGGCGCCCTCATGTTCTCTGACCGCCAACTCCTAGGGAAGCTTCATCAGGCTCTGCCTTTTGGGTAGCAAAGGGCCCCTGGGCATTCTCTTAGTCGCCCTTGCTTTATTGTACTTAGCACTTGTTATGTCTCAGCCTGAGTAGCAAGGCTGATAGCTCACGTGTGTATTAGTCAGTTATTGGCACAGTGGCTGTGTAACAAGCTGTCCTGACATTTGCCAAGAGAACAGCAAGTGAAGCTCTTCTTGCTTTCAGGCCTATAGGTAGCTGGGGCTGTTCCACTCACTATGGGTGTCCAGTCTACACCCTCAGGGCTCTTCCACAGCTCCAGACTCTGAGTGTGTGCTTTCTGGATACACTATCTGGATCCCAGGAATGCATACTTCTTCAAGACTTTGCCTAGAACTGAGATGTGGTCCCTTTGGTCCCTGCTCCATTGGTTAAGTCATATGACCAAGGCCAAGGTCACCAAGGTCACCAAGGTCAGACTCTGCCACTCTCATGGTAGTACAAGGTCCATTGTAGGGGAGGGAGGAAGCTTACTGGGTCTGTGTTTTTACAGAGTGCCCGGGAGCGGCTAGGCTCAAACCCTCCTGATGTGATATCATGAGCAGGTCTCACAGAGATGAAAGCTCGGAACTGGCACCTGCTGTCTGGTCTGCCC
This sequence comes from Peromyscus aztecus, assembly GCA_902168405.1. Lineage (NCBI taxonomy): Eukaryota > Metazoa > Chordata > Mammalia > Rodentia > Cricetidae > Peromyscus > Peromyscus aztecus. The sequence goes on along the minus strand of CABHPQ010000798.1, from coordinate 6,300 downwards.
CAGTTCCGCTAATCTGGAGAAGCGATGGGGGAGGAACAGGGACGAGGCCCTTTCCCTCACCTTCCCTCCAGTCTGAGCTGAGAGTGAGTAGGGTGGCCCGAGCTGGTAAAACTGATGACTGGGGGAAAGAAACCGGCTGGCATGAAGTGGCCCCTCGATAAAGGCTCATGCAGGTAATGCTAGCATCGCTTTCCCAGGCTTGGCGGATACTTGGCCCTGAACAGATACTGGGGAGAGAGAGACTAGGCGGAGGAGTGAGGAGCCCCCTCACCCTGCTGGCTCAAGGCAACCACATGAGGACAGAGAGGAAGTCTGGGGTCACAGGGGGGAAGGAAGTAGGAAGGAGGTGGGGTGGTGAGGAGGGAAGGGGAGAAATGTCCCTCCCAGCAGAGCCTGAGTGTGTAAGAAGCAAGGGGAAGGAGAAGACACTTCCTGTCCCATGGCTGCAGAGGACACAGGGTAGGGAGACAACGGCATCTCAGACCACTACACATGGTGCATAGGCCCTGTACTGGGAAGGTGCCCAGGGGATGGATCGGCATTGGTCAAGAAAGCTCCCCAAAGGCCAGTCCGAGCTGAGACTGGAGGAAGGAGCTGGCACAATGGTGAGGCCTGAGGTGGTTCTGGGGAGGTTGGGTGGCAGGTGGAAGCAAGGAGACAGTGAGGACTCGGTGCAGGCGAGGCCCTGAGGGACTGGAATGGAGGAGAGTATGAGTCCAGCCAGGGAGACATGACCTGGGCAGACAAGGGGAAACACAAGTGAAAGCGAGGGAAGGGCCTGTCGCAGGGGACACCAGCCCTGCCGTTCACCAGACAAGGGTTCTGCTGTCAGGGCACCTCTGTCTGAGCTGACCAGCCTGAGGTGTGGCCCTGAAAGGACCTGAGGTTCATGTCACCCCTCTGCTGTTTGCAGTGACGTGGGTACCTCTTCCCAGTTTCCCACCCGTGAAATAAGCCAAACTGGGACTCTCTGACCCGAGAACCCAGCCTAAACCTTCTGAGCATCAAAAACAACAGACTTTACTCCAGCGTAGAAGTGACAGGGGCCAAGTGCAGGACTGAGGAGAGCCCCACCTTCCTGTCTCAACACCTGGGGCACCTCTGTAGCCATGGAAACTACAAGTGACCTTAGGAACAACTAAAATGTATTTTTCCTGGTTTACTTTTTTAAAATATTGACAGATTTTCTTCTGCATGCTTATGCCTTAGTGACAGGTGAGGCTAAAGAACAAAGGCATGTGTGTTCAGATCACCGTGCTCAGAACACCTCACTCCCCACCCCTATTCTTTGGTGAAGGTATTCAGAGACACTGCTCTCAGCCTGGGCCTCTTCCAAAATACACAGGTACCGCAAGCTCCCACGTGAACAGAGTATATATACCCCTCAGACCCTGGCAGGCTGGGTTTTGTGAGGGTTAAAGTCCTCACAGGAAACCCTTGGCTAGTCTGCCTGGATATTGCCCCTTGACCAGGTTGGGCCACTAGAGTGAAAGTAAAAACCGGCCAGTGTCAGCTCCAGACCGGTGTATCCTGCAAGGGACTGGCTTCACCGTGGCCCTGTACTCCGGGACCTTGTCTTTCGGGTGTCGCGGGGGCGGTCAGTTCTGAAGTCATCTCAGACTTACCATTCATTTTGGAAAGAATTTCGGTTTTTTTCCTGTATAGAAAGTTCCAGGTTGTTGGATTGTTTTGTGTTTAACTGATTGGCACCGCCATTCCATTGTCTCTGACCTGCCACGTCTCCAGCCCAAAGTCTGCTGTCATTCTTGCCTCCATTCCTGAGTGCCCTGAGTCTTTGTGCTGTGTTTTTTAGGCTCTCTCTGGATATTGCAGGCATGTTCCTGGCTGTTGTTTCCTTTAAGCCCCTCCTGTTTACAGTTTGTTGAGCTTTGGGGAATCTAAAGGCTTATCATTGTTATCCTGATTGAAAACTTCCTTTTTAAAAATTTCTAGTGTGTGTGTGTCTGTGTGTCTGTGTGTCTGTGTGTGTCTGTGTGTGTCTGTGTGTCTGTGTGTGTGTCTGTGTGTGTGGGGGTGTGCATGCGTGTGCAGGTGCCTGTGCACATGTGCAGGTCAGAGAACAGCTTTGTGGGATTAGTACTCTTCTTCCACCTTTGCATGGGTTCTGGAAATTGATCTCAAGCCACCAGGCTCGTGCAGCAAGTGTCTTTACTCCCTGAGCCATGCCCCTGACCCCCCAGTTTGGAAAATATCCAGCCTATCGTCTGATCATCTTCCTGGGAATTCATCACCCAGATAGTGGGCCACCTGCAGTTTCCACATCTTAGGAGGCTCTGTTTGTTCTTTATTTACTAGTGTTCTATCTCCATGTTTCATTTTGCATCATTTCCATTGCCATCAGTGGGTTCCCCAGCCTTTCCTTCTGTGTCTAACCTGAAGTTATCAGAGTGGTTATATATTTGTCTTTTTTGACACTGTTACTTCTTTACCTGTGGGACTTTGTTCTGTTTCTTTTAACTCTGATTGTCCCTGGGTTTTCCCTAGCGTTTTGAACTACAGGACACAGTAACTATTTAGCACTCACGTCTCCCTAGTCTGTCACCTGACCTGCCTCCGGTTAGTGTCCCTGACTGGATTTTCTCTTCACTGTGGGTTGTTTGCTTTTCTGACACTAGGTAATTGTTTCCTGGGTGGCACGTGTTGTGGATTTTTACCTTGCCAGGAGCTTAGGTATTTGTGTATTTCAATATGTTCTTGTGCCAGCAGGATGGTGCAGTAGGTAAATGTGCTCACTGGCAAGCCTGATGACCTGAGTTCAATCCTTGGGACTCACATGATGGAAGCAGAGAAGTGACTCTGTAAGTTGTCCTTGGACCCTCATATGCATACTTTGTCACATGAGTGTGTGTGTGTGTGTGTGTGTGTGTGTGTGTGTGTGTGTGTGTGTGCATTCAGTTCCACTGAACCTGGAACTCACTACTGAGTTCCCCCACTGAACCTGGAACTCACTACTGAGTTCCCCCACTGAACCTGGAACTCACTACTGAGTTCCCCCACTGAACCTGGAACTCACTACTGAGTTCTCCCACTGAACCTGGAACTCACTACTGAGTTCTCTCCTTGAACCTGGAACTCACTACTGAGTTCTCCCACTGAACCTGGAACTCACTACTGAGTTCTCCCACTGAACCTGGAACTCACTGACTGACCTGGAAGCCCCAGGGACCCTTCTGTCTCCACTTTCCCAGCACTGGAACTAAAGGCAGACGCCACCATGAGCAGATTTCACCTGCGTGCTAGCATCAAATTCAGTTCTCATACTTACGCAGCAATCTCTTTACCCAGCTGAGCTCCATCTCCCAGCTCCAGACTGAGCTTTTCTGATGATTGGATCCACTGAGCTCTGCCTGCTCTGGGCCTTTGTGCCTGACATGCTCTTTGTGGGGTGCTCTCTCCCTCGTCACCCCCTCCCCAGTTCACCTTCAGGGCTTGGCATCCTGCTTGCCCCCTCCTCTCTCCCTTCTCCCTGTTAGCACCTTCCACTCTCCCTCATTCACTCCCTAGTATTAATGTATGTTCACATTGCCCACGAGACTAAAACAGCAAAAGGGGGGTGTCTTAGTCAGGGTTACTATTGCTGCGATGAAACCCTGTGACCAAAAAGCAAGTTGGGGAGGAAAGGGTTTGTTTGACTTCCATTTCCACATGGTAGCCTATCAAGCCAGGGCAGGAACTTGAACAGGGCGGAAGCTGATGTAGAGACCATGGAGGAGTACTGCTTACTGGCCTACTCACCTGACTTGCTCAACCTGCTTTCTTATAGAACCCAGGACCACCAGCCCAGGGATAACACCACCCACAACGGACTGGGTCCTCCCCCCATCAATCACTAATCAAGCAAATGGCCTATAGCTGGGTCTTATGGAGGCATTTTCTCAATTGAGGTTCCCTCCTTTCAGATAACTCTAGCTTGTGTCAAGTTGACATAAAACTATCCAGCACAGGGTAGGGACATGGATCCAGGCCCAGGATGTGCTAGAACTGAGTGAGTAGGTTCTACTGTCAAGTTGTAGGTAGATGTCTATGGCCTTAACACCCTGGAAGTGCCTGATCTCATCTGAATTGTGGGTAGATTTTAAAAGCCAAGTGTATGATGCGGACAGTGAGGGCTGCTGGGTTCTGGAGGAGGGAGCAAGGGTGGGATTCGGGAAGGCATGCTCAAGGAACTGGCTGAATGATGGCTTTGAACGAGAAGCTGAGCTGGAGGGGATTCAGGGATGACCAGCAAAGTCCCCAAGACAAGAAAAACAAATTACTAGGGTTGTGGTTGGCAGGCTGGGGAATAAGCGCCTACCTAGAAGAATGCAATGAGTCCTGGAGGATACTGAGGCTCCAAGCAGAACAGGGTGGGGATGGGAAGGGAGGGCAACCATAGAGAGCCTAGGAATACAGATATCTGGGCCTAGAACCTGCAGTTTTGTGCTCAGAGACTGGTGGGGACACAATAGGAGAAGGCATGCTGCAGAGAAAACCAAGGGAGCTCTTCTGGAAACTAAGCTGCAGCCTGTCGAGGCTGTTCTTGTGCGCAGAGAACAGAACATGCCCACCCACCACCCTGCAGACCCCCGGGGGCTGAACACCCCTCCCGCAGCAGCTCCTGTCCTCTCGACTTAACTCCTGTGCTAGGTCAGGGGAAGTGACTGTGACCAAGACAGGCCTGCCCAGAACTCAGACTTTGCAAAGGAAATGGAGAGGGGAAGTCAGTGGGTGCCACCAAGGCCACAGCACTGCCAGACCTTGGCTGCACATGAGGCCTGAGCTAGGGATGTGTCCAGTCTGCCCAATAGCCCTGCTCCCTGGGGCTCCACAGGCAGGAGGACTGTGTCCCCCTCGTCACCAGACACCCAACACAGCCCAGTGCTCATCACACAGGCAGCATGAGATATGGAGAGGGGCTATTAAAGAGCAGCAAAGTCATTCTGTCCTAAAATGAGGGACAGAGCCGGGGGTGGTGGCATCTCCCTGTCATCCCAGCACTCAGGGAGGATGAAACAAGAGGATCCCGAGTTTGAGGCCAACTTGAGCTACACAGAAAGTTCCAGGCCAGCCTGGGCTGCATAGTTAGATCCCGCCACAGCAGATAAAATAAGATGAGGTACCAGGACGCACGAATACTATGACAGGAAAAATGTCTAAATTTCTGTTCCGGTCCTTCTGATACCCAGGCAGACATGATGTCAAGCTGTCCAGAGCTGTGCAGGGAAAGATGGCATTCACAGGCTTGAGCACGGGCTGCCTGGAGCACAAGGCCCCTTGAGGTGGTAGGCATAGCTAACGCCCAGGCCTGGTGCACTGCACATAGGTGTGGTTTTGTGCAAGGTTGAAGGGACAGGGTTGTTTCCCAGGTGGGCTGCCTGCTGTGACAATATTCACTCCCACCTGTGAGCTCTAATGCCTATCCATCCCCTGGCCTGGCTGGAGCAGCTCCTTTCCCAAAGCCCTCTTCACCTACTGACCGACTCCTGAGTTACTTGAATGGACTCGGCTCCCATTCCATTTTCGTCTGCTCCCACCCAGCCTTTCCACTGCCCCCTACCCACAGCCAGGGTTGGACCCAGTATCCAACCAGAGACCTATGCTTACACTCAATGATTGATTGGCCCCTTGTCTGGAGAAACGAGAAGCCCTGGGGGAAGCCAGAGGCCGAGGCACAGTCCTGCTCCAGCCTCAGCCCCAAGTAAAAACTGGGACAGTTGTAGTCACAGCCGCAGCCCAGATCCAGCACCACTCCCAGCTCTAGACTCAGACCCAGCCTCACCGAAGCCCCGATCCTAGCTGTAGCCCAACACCCGGACCCAGCTCAGCCATACTGCTTTTTCCTGGCTGTGCACCCTTGGCAAGTGATGTTGCTTCAGGAACTGGTTCCTGGTCCTGTAAGATGAGGTCACTGACTCTAGTTCCGGGGACAGTGGTGAGGCATTCTCCTTTGCATTGTGAAGGCTTAAATAGTCACCACACCAGTGTTAAAGGCAAATAAACTGAGATGTCTTGGGCAACAAGGTTTCCCAATGGCACACAGGTGGCAAGGACCAGAAGCAGCTCTGCTCAGACCTCCGTCTTCCCTCCCCTTCTGGTATGTGACCCTCTCCAGAACCATGAATTCATTCACTGGGTACCCCATAGTGAGGCCTCTCCTCAGGCAACCCAGGGGAGGGCTCCACCCTGAGGCTCCCACATTCAGAGCTGTCCCTGTTCCCTTATGCAAGAGGAAGTCTGAGGGACAGGAGCTTGCTAGAACACTTTCCCTGCATGCAGGAAGCCCTGGGTTCAGTCATCAGC